>PVJH01014663.1:9292-56257 GCA_004026705.1 Nesogale talazaci | reverse complement strand
GTTTGTTTGTTTGTTTGTATGCACTGAGAACCCAACATGGGAGCAACATGGGAGTAGCCATCTGAACAATCCAATTGTAGGGTTGTCGGAGTCCACAAACCGGGATCTGTGACTCGGCACCTTGGCTTTACAGGAGTCTCCCTCCTCCCAGCTTGGTGTCTCTGAAGTCTCTGGGGCCCACCGGGTCCTTCCCAGGCTCCACCCAGCTCTGACCTCCAGTCAGGGCTTGACTTCTCACCAGCCGCCAACCCCTGCGAGCAGGCTCAGCCACCAACAGGCAGGAAGGTCCCACCGCTGCTTCTGGAAAGCCAGCCCTTGCCAGCCCTGCGAGCTCAGTCCTGCTCTGACCTGCGGCCTCGATGGCCTGGGTGTCTCCTCCGCCCATACTGGTCTCTCTGCTCTCCAACCTGGGTCCTAGCACCTCACTGGACAGGTCTTCCTGAATTGCTCATCCGCTCACTCCCCAACTCAGCTCCTGAACTGTTCCCCTTCACCCCTGCCCCTCACTTGTCGAGATAAATCCAAGTACAGTGGTGGGCCCTGTAAGGCCCTCCCTGGCCTATCTAGCCTCTTCTCTAGCCTTGTTCTCATTCTCTCTCTCTCTCTCTCTCTCTCTCTCTCTCTCTCTCTCTCTCTCTCTCTCTTATCTCTCACTCATCCCATCAGCACCAGACTGCATCTGCATGCCATGTTGTCACTAAGCTCTTTCCTCCCCCTGCCATGCCCTCAGCCTCCTTCTTCAGAGACTGGGCTTAAATGTGCTGTCCTTCCCAAGGCCTGCTCAAAAACCACCCTCCTTTAGACAGAGCCACGCTGCCTCTCCTGAGAGCCCTGGTGGCATAGTGGTTACTCGCCAACCCGTGGTCCACAAGGTCGGCAGTTTGAAGCTACCACCAGCAGCTCTGCGTCCGCTGCTTTCTACTCCTGTAAATCGCCTCTGAGACCCACAGGGGCAGTTGTCTGAGTCAGTGTGGATTCGGTGGATTCAGCGAGGTTGTGTCTTGGTCTGGGCTGCCTTTCCTCTGGAGACCATCCCAAGTTATACACCCGGTCCCTGCGGCGGCGGCGTTGGGCCAGCAGCACTGCCATCACCCAATTCCCGGTCATCATTCTTCTAACTCCCCAGCGAGATGCGAGATGCAGGGACCATGGTTTTGTTCTGGTGGCGTCACGGGTGGCGCATCGGGCTGAGGACTTCAAGGCCAGGGATTCGAGTCCAGCATCAGCCCAGCAAGAGAAAGATGAGGCTTTCTGCTCCCATGAAGACTTAGTCTCAGGAACCCACCAGAGAAGTTCTACTCTGTCTTCTGGAGTCCCTGTGAGTCGGATTCCATCTGATGGCAGCAAGTGTGGTGTGAGACTTGAGAAGCCGAGAGGAGGGGCCACGTTTCACCGACCGCATCCCCAGTGTGCTGGTGGGTGACTGACGGGCAGCTGGAACAGAGAGGATGTTGTGATTGTTACGGATCCATTCCCTTTTAAAATCTCAGGCCCTCAACTGGCTTTTGACGGAAAGGAGAGGGAATGGGTGCCATGGAAACAAAATTACCTGACAAACTGCTGGTGTCGCCTCTGCCTCTGTGGCTGGCGAGGGCTTGTCGGCTCCAGACCTGAGCATTCCCCCTTGGGCAATATCAGCCTCCCCCTTCTGACCCCTTCTCCTGCAGAAACTTCACTCAACCCTGACTGCCGGGGTGGCGGGTCTGACAGTCAGCTCTGGCTCTCCAGCTCCGTGAATTCTCTCATTCCTCCTGCACCTGCTCTAAGTCCACCACGGTGGGCTCTGGAAGTGAGGACCCCTCCCCACGAAGAGCTCGTTTTGCTGGAATGTCAGAAGCCCCCAGCCTTCTGCAACGCCGGCCTTGCTCGCGGACTTGCCCCAGGCACCTGTGTTCCCGCAGTGCCCGCCGTGATGCCCCGCACGGATCAGACTGCGGAACCGACTGTTGGGGCTGAGGAGAGATTGTCTCCTGTCTGCCCCGTCCAGCTGCCTGTGCCATTTAGAAGAGTTATGAATAGATGCCTTTTCAAGACCCAGTAGTAGTACATCTAGTCTCCTAGCACAGGTCCCATCCCAAGTTTAAGAAAAAGCGTCTGCTGAAGCCTAAGGACGGAACCGTCTTCCTCTGGTATTCGCTGTGTTCGTCCGGGTAGACTAGAGAAACAAAGTCATAGACACTCATATGTATAAGAAAGAGCTTTCTATACAACAGCAATTGAATGGTAAGAAAACATCCCGGCCCATTCCAGATCAAGTCCACAAGTCCAATATTGGCCCATATGTCCGATACAAATCTATTCAATTCCTCTCCAGACTCACAAAACACATGCAATGACACTGAATGCAGAAAGATCACGGGCCAGCAGAAGGGTAGTTTTGTGGATCCAATGACAGTGGAAGCATCTCAACGCTGGCATGGGTCTCCATGTGGCCACTCCAGCTCCAAGGATCTTGCTCCCATCAGCACAGCCCCACGTCTCTTGTCAGTAGAGGCTCTCAGGAAGTGAGCAGAGAGAACACGTGTGTCTCTCTCCTCCAAGGAAGAAGACAGGAGTTCCCAGACTCCTCAGGAGAAGGCCACGCCCACACAGAGGCCTCAGTGGTTATGACCTGATTGACAGGCTAGACTCCACCCCTTTACTCTTAATCCTCTCAGATTGACAAACGATCCTATAACTAGTGCATTCGCAAAGCCCAGAACCTTCTGGAATGGGTGGCAGAGTGGCTCCGGGACTTTGGGGAGAGGGATAAGTTGGATAAAGCGGGCAGGAAGAAGAGAGGGAAGGAGCCGGGTTTTCCTCGGTTTCTCCTCTCTGCGAGGCCCCTTCGGTGCAGAATCGCACTGCATCCTGGCTAGCCCCTGAGAAGTAAGTCGGCACGCTGTGTTGGATATGAGGAAACCGAGGTGCAGAGAAACTGCTAACCCTCCCCAGGGTCACATGGCCAGGAAGGAGCCGAGCCCAAGATGGAAACCCCGTGCTGCTTGGCGCCAGTGTGCACGTTCTTCCACTTCCCCACCTGTCACCTCCAGAACCGACTCTGCCCAGCAGGGGGGAGGGATCCCAGGGGCTCACCTCCATGCTCTCCTGCCAGCCTGCCACCCGCCGTCTCAGCAGCAACAGAAGCCGCCATCTGTTGCCCGCTTACCCTGCGCTAGACACCATTAGCAGACACACTCTCGTTAACTCCTGGTGGGGCTGGTCCCGTAGGGTTGGTCTTGTTCTCATGGCAAACGAGGAAGCAGGCTTCTCCGGGCCACACCCGGCACAGGCAGCACTGCTCAGTCTATCTGACTCTTGACTGCGCCTGCTTGCCACTGACTCCCTACCTGGACCTTGTCTCAATCCTGTTGCTCTGATGTAAGAGAAAGGAAAAACAACAGACGGCAGCGTGGATGCGAGTAGGGTTAGGAGTGCTTCCATGGGGTTTTTCTTTGCTTTTGCAGAAGTCAAGGGCTAGACTTTTTCCTCCAAGGCTCCCCAGGGGAGGCTTGAACCTCTAACTTTTCAGTTCTCAGCAGAGCGACCTAACTATTGGCACCACCCAGGGACTCACCTCCGAAATAGGGACAGCATCCTCCCCTGAGCAAGACAGCTTGGACTTGGGCCCGAGCCAGGATGCCCTTGCCATTCCTTAAGTGGCCGTTCCTTGTCCTTTCTGAGCGTTGACCTCCTCTGAAATGTCATTAGGATGCTCAGGGACCTGGCTTTGGCCGGGTCTCTTTCCTGGGCACAGGGTTTGACTCATGGAGGCCTGACAGGAGCGGCTAGAATTGCCCCTTGGGTTTCTGAGACAGTACAACTCTTGACCGGGAGTAGAAAAACTCTTCTTTTCCCCCAGGAGCAGTTGGTGGTTTCAAACTGCCACCCCTTTGGCAGAGGGGTGGTCTGGCTTGTTGGTAGGAAGTGCTAAGGGGCTTCAGACGGCCAGGAATCTAAGCAACCCGCTCAGCTGCCAGGACCTGAGATCCTGGGCAGAAGGCTAGTGAGGTTTGGGGGTTGCTTCCTTTATTATTTATTTTTAAAAGAAAAGAAGTTGTCAAAATACCAGTGAGTTTGCCCTGGGCGCCCATGTTCCTGAAGTTTAGGGGGCGGGGGTATGCTGAGACTCCAGGTGGGTGATAGTGACGATGAAGGCAGGTGTGGCCGTGAGGCCGGGCCGGGCACCTGTGCTAAGCTGTCCTGCCAGCCCACTGCGGCGGAAGCAGCATTCAGAGCTGAAAAGAGCTCATCGAGAGAGGGTGACAAGGTGTTCTGGACACGCTGCGTCCCCAGGAAGCATCACACCGCAGCAAGCCTGAGGGCATGTTGGTGGCTGGGCTGTACCTCGGGGCACCGCATGGCAGGCCTAGGCCCTTCACCCCGCCTCTGTCCGCAGCACAACCCCAAGGGCGTCTGAGCCCCCAGATGGAGCTCAGAGCGTCTCCCAGGGCCCTCCGGCCTCTCTCTGGAGTCATCACAGTTGACAGGGAGTTATGTAATCTCCAAGGAAGGGCGGCCGGAGTGCCTCTCCAAAGCGGGCCCAAGCGAATGCATTCCTGCTGTCGTCATGTTCACAGTCGGAGTCTGCTTTATGCAGATTGGGTTTAGGGGCTTTTCCTGGATGCTTCTGTTTCATTTAACATGCAAGGGCTAATAACTTGTCACAATTCAATAAGGCTGTGGTTACAAACACCCGGGCGGCTGCTTATTTAAATGCAGGTTTGTTAATTAGCTTCTCTTAACAAGGCGTGCGCTAAATCAGGCTCCCGGCTGGCAGCACCCAAGCCTGGCACTTCTCCCGGGACAGCAGGTCGGGAGGTTGTCGCTGGGGGTCGTTGTGCCCAGTCACAGGCAGCAGGGCCAGAATTCGAGGCCTCCCCATGGCCCCACTTCCCCTAAAACCAAAGCATCAAGGACATCATCCCGAAGCACCCTTCCGGCCACCCCATCCTAACTGGCCCTGCCTCCTCCTCTGGGCCCGCTCCCTCCCTGCCTGTCTTCCTGACCCCTCCCTCCACCAAGTTGTGTTGCTGACGTTCATTCCTGCTGCTGCGGTACCACCCGCTCAGTCCCCCCTCCCTGCCCCATGAACCCTTCCTAGATCCTCAAGGATACCGTACCAGGATACTGTACCAGGCGTGGCTCCCGCTGTGGGTCCAGCCGGGCTCCACGTGTGTCAGAGCTGAGCCACGCCCCCGCCACAGGACTTTCAGGGACGGTTTTGGGGACCTCAGCTGCCAGGTTTCCCTTCCCAAGCTCTGCTGGGTAGACTTGAACCTCCAACCTTTTGGCTAGCAGCCAAGCCCCTTCGCCATCCACACCACCCAGGGACTCTCCAGGCTCCCCGGTGGGGCCCCCTTCATGCACGGTCCGTGTGTAGTGTAACACAGGGTCCTGTGTCGGGGTCACCACAGCCAAGCGCCGGAGTGTCACTGGCCTCCTTTCCGAACCAGAGAAACCAGGCTAGGACAGGTTACATAACTTCCCCAAGGTCCCTCGGCCCCTGAGAATAGCTCTGGGCTGGACCTCGGCTCCAGCGCCTGTGCTCTCTCCGCTCCTGGGCGTTCATGCATAAGCCTTGCTTACGTGCTCACCCTTCAGCTCTGTTATGATGATCCCTGCTCTGAGCAGCTGCCAGGGGGAACTGCTGGGAGGAAGCCCCAGGACACTGGGAACAGGCTTCCATTCCACCCACTGCCTACCCAGCCCTGAAGCCCCCCCCCCCTCAGCTGGAGCAGACGAACAGACTGCTGTTGAAAGACCTTGCCCTTCAACAGCCTGGTCTCCTTTGTCCGGAGAGGACGCTGGGCCTTGAGCAGTAATCCGAATCCCAGGAAGGACGATGCTGTAGATAGCTGCCGATCCCGATTTGACCGGCATGAAAGCCCAAAGACACTCACAGGGCACCCTTAGCTTATTCTCAAGAGAGGACTGGGGTGGGAGCTAACTATAGGAAGGACCTGAGAGGGAGGCTGAAGCAGGAAAGATGGCTCTGGAACATCCCAGGGAGCCTGCAACCCTTACCCAGATGGACAGCAGACCCACCACCCGTCCTGTACCCTGCCCAATGCTGCAGAAGCCAGGGGTGCCTGTGCATGGACAAAAGTGCCCTTGGGCAGGTAGGAGACCAGGTGTTTCTGACCCCCAGGCTCCCAGTGTTGGCTGCGGCCTATCACAGGTCTGGGGCAAGGGGTCTTCCCTGGGACCCCCGAAGGAGAGAGAGACAGGCAACCTGAGCGGTTGGTTAGCTCGTGGCCTGTGGGAGCAGAATGCTGGTGCCCTGGCACTTGGGAACACTCAGAACATGCTGCTTCCAAAAGCAGTGACTCCTGGAGCTGGGCCAGCCCCTGATACATCAGAGGTCCAGAGCCTCCTGGAGGATCTCCAACCCTCTAATTCTGACCCACAGCGACCCTGCAGGGCGAAGTAGAACTGCCCCTGGCCCCGTGGGTTTCTGAGTCTGTCAGTCATTGCGGGTCTTTCCCCCTTGGAGAGAATGGCGGTTTCAAAAGGCTGGCCTTGTGGTTAGCAGCCCCAGGTGGGACCCTCTATACTGGGCTTCCTCAAACTCTGGCCGGCAGGCCACATGTGGCCCACCGAGGACGTTGATCCAGCCGCTGGGTGTTTTCGCTGCCCCTGCCTGTCATGCTTAGCAGCCCACTCATCCCAGGCCCGCAGTGAATTTGTTCATATTTTTTGGTGTGTGTGTGTGTGTGTGTGTGTTTTAAACTATAGTCTGGCCCTCCAACGGTCTGAGGGACAGAGAACTGGCCCCCTGTTTAAAAAGTTTGAGGACCCCTGCCCGACACCAACAGAGCTACTCACTCTGGAAGATGCACAAAGACATCCACCACAACCCTTCTGGCTGCGGCCGCAACCACAGGCTCCAGGACATGGTCAACTGTACGGCCGGCGCGGCGTTGAGCGGTGTGTGGTCCTGCCGGCCACAGTGCCTCCGTGAGCGGGGCAGACATGAGCGCATACAGCAGCTGCAAGCCCCTCCCAGAAGCTTTTCTTTGGCGATACTACTGTGTTTCCCCGAAAAGCAGACCTCCCCAGAAAATAAGCCCTACCAGGATTTCTAAGCATTTGTGCAGTTTAAGCCCTTCCCTGAAAATAAGACCTCGGGATGGGCGTGGTTACGGCCCACTTCGGCCCAACCCCTGCATTTCACAGCGGAGTGGTGAGGAAGACGGGCAGCCCTTCTCATCTGCCACTTGTGACCTATCTGCAGACTCTGGGTTTTGCAATGAACAAGCCATTCAAAGACCATTTGCGCATGGAAATTAACGGCTGCATTAAAAATAGAATGACAAGAAATCAGCGTGGAAACTTTGTGAAGCCTAGCCGGTCATGATTTAGGTGAAGACTTCATGGGATAAGATCACTGACAGGGCTGTAACCAATGTACTCCGAGCAGGTGACATGGGTAAGAGCTGCTCATTGAATGAGAGCTCTCTCGCTCGACATGAGAGATTGGGGCCAATGGTTCCAACGGAAATAGAGTCGCAAGAAATGCAGGATGCAATTCAGGGTTTGGAGAGTTATGATGATGTTCCAGAAGAAGACGACTTAAGTACATTTGAATCAATGTAGATTTACTGTACTTAAAAAAAAAACACACACACACACAGCCCCTAAAAATAAGCCCTAGGGTGTTTTTTTGAGGAAAAATAAATATAAAACCTTGTTTTACTTGGGGGGAGGGGGAGCACAGTACTTGGTAGATTCATACGGTCAACTTCTCAATGAGTAGTGAAGTAAAAGCCAAAAGTAATGTGTTTACTATTTGCGATTGCTGGTCATTTGCAGAGTCATGTATACACACACACACACACACACACACACACACACACACAGTTCCCCCACTGCCTGTCCATGAATCCTAAATTAAGAGCTCCTTCTTTGAGAAAACATTCTAAGAGACTTTTCTCCTAACTAGAACCCCAGCCCCGCTATGCCTAGATGAAGCAGCCCCAGTGGCATAGTGGATCATGCATTGGGCTGTCAGCCACAAAGTCACCAGTTCAAACCCCCCAGCTACTCTGTGAGAGGAAGGTGAGGTCTTCTGCTCCTATAAAGGTGTTCAGCCTTGGAGACCCACGGGGCCCGGTCTAGAGTGTTGGGAAGAGCTGCTAGGAGTCAGAATCTACCTGAGTGAGTGACCTGTATGGCGTTTTCTATGGACCCTGAGAAAACTCAGTCTTCTCTCAAACTCTCTGCTGGACAGTCTAGAGCCTTTCAGGGCCCTCCCGGAAGCTGCCTGGATGGGGTGGACTCTCGTCAAGCGTTGGCACAAGACAGAGCCCACAGCAGGCCCCCCGCACATATGTGCTAAGCGGGTGAGTGCATGGTTCCTGCGCGCTCTGTGATCTGTACATCTCCAGCGGTACAGCTCATGCGATGGCCCCTAACTCCTAGTATCAAACCGACTGGTCAAACACCTTTTAGACTCCGCACTGTGGCTATCATCACTATTACCATTGCTATCAGTGTTTCTGACCCTGGTGCCAAGAGGAGCGTTGTACCCCAGGGTCTCCGACGACAAGCAGGGCCTGGGTTAGGAGAGATCCCGAGAGCGGGCTGGAGACACAAGAAGCTGGGGCTGGACACAGGAGGACACCTGGAGCAGGAGCCCTTCAGGGGATAAGGGCCAGTGTATGAGGGAGAAGGGATCTGGCCTCTGAGTTCTTTGCTCAGTGTCCAGGCCTCCCCCTACCTCCATGACCAAGGCTCTGTCTCCGAGGCAAGAAGGTGCCCCAGGCCACCAAGGCCAACACAGAGCATCATTAAGGGACGCAGGGAGGGGCTAATGGCGGAGGATCTTATCTCAATCCTCTCCCCGACTAGAAGACATTGAGAGAGAGCTGGGGTGACGAGGAGGGGGAGCCAAGACCCAGTGGGCCCTATTGTTAGGTGTGACCGCCATGTGGGTAGTAGTTCTGACCCAATCCTCTGGCCTAACCAGGATGGCCCCAGCCCGGCCACCCCCTCTCCTCCATGGAAGCATGAGGAGAGGCTACAGTTTAAACACCTCCAGACATGAGCTGGGGGCACCGAGCCTAAGCCCACCCCAAAACCTCACCATGTGAGGGCCTAGAAGGCTGAGACCAGGCAGGGAGTTTGGTCTTGCCTGATTTTTCTGGGTGGCTGGGCCACATGACACTGCCAACTGAGGCGGAGGTGGCTGTGTGGGAGGCTGGGGTACAGGGGGAGGGAACTCCTACCCCCCTGCCCAAGCCCTGGAAGGCAAATGTGCTGGGTTTCCTAGGGAACGGAAGAAAAGGGACTTCCCTAGCACCGGTGACTAGTAAGGAATGGAGATGGGGAGCTGTGATGCTGAGAAAATTGTTTCTAAAAAAAACACACACACACACACAGTAAAAAGCGGTGACTAAGCAGGCCTGGTTATGTAAAGCGATCCCTGAGGAAGTGTGGGGAAAAGCCTGCAACCCACCCCCGTGTCCCTGCTCCCCACACCCAGCCTGGTTCCTGCTGCCTCTCAGAGTCTCCACAGCCCCTTCCTCCTCCCTGCCCCCTAGCACTTCCTACTCCTCCACAGAACTCGTGAGGAGGAGAACGACGCCATGCTCATAGCCCCCTGGTAACCAAAGGTGGAAGGCGATGCCATTCCCTGTCCCAAAGGGAGAGTTCTTGTGACCATTTTGGTCCTCTTGCTCAGAACAAGGAACCCAGGGCCAGATGCCCTCTCCCCAGGAGACTGGGGGGTGGGGGTGGGACAAAGTAGGTCCAGAATGAGCTGTCAGATTGAATCCCCAAACAAAGAGTTCCTGATGTGAACCTGGAGGGACATGACCTTGACCCACCCCACCTGCCCCTTTCTGGACCCCTTCCAGAGTTTAATGCCCATCCAACAAGATGGGGGGGTGGGGTGTGGAGGGGTGGGGACTGACCACCACAACTTGCAGCAGATCCAAGATCAGGCTCACATCCTGTGTGGATTTCCTTCCCCTTGGCCAGAAGGGACCCCAGAGACCCTCTTACATGTGGGCAGAAAGGAGGAGTCTGTGACTGATGGGTAGGGCTCACTGAAGATCCAAAGTACAGGGCCATTCTTTGAGCACTTGCTGCCCAAAGTCCCCTGATCAAAATACCTTTTCACCCAGGCTATCCACACCCCCTACCCCCAGGCCATTTACCCATAGGTGACTTGGTGGGCGTGTGCCATCAGAATCCAACATTTCCTACCCCTAGCGTTTTTTCTAGCTTCCCAGGTTCCTAGCTCGGGCTACCTTAAGGACCTCCTCTCTATAAGAGGCAAGGAGAATGGTGAGACTTCTCAGAATGGGTATGATACAATGGCCCATGAACCCCATCACCACCACCACCACCCCCCGCAGAAGGATGAGTACAGAAATCAAAGGGCACATTGCACTGAACCAATCTGAATCACAACCCAGAGATGACACTTCAAGGATTAAGGAGACAAGCCAGGGTCTTTTCAACTGCCTCCTAGGTGTGGGAAAGCCGAGCAATGACAAACTAATAATAATTTATAAGTAATCAAGGGTTCATGAGGAAGGGGGGGGCGTGGAGGGAGGGGAGATATGAGGAGCTTATACCAAGGTCTCAAGGGTAAAGCAAATGTTTTGAGAATGATGAAGGCAACAAATGTACAAATGTGCTTGACACGGTGGATGGATGATGGATGGATGGATGATGATGAGAGTTGTATAAGGCCCCGAATAAAAGGAAGAAGAAGAATCCTTGGGGGAGAAAAAAAAATGGATGTGCATGAGTGAGGGCCTTGGCAAAGGACATTGGCTATCCTATGAATGAACTGCCAGAAGAAGGAACACCTCTGTCCTGGAAGAAGTATAGCCCGATGCTCCTTAGAAGCAAGGCTGGCTAAATTTGCACTCATGTCCTTTGGACCCGTCATCAAGAGGGACTGGTTCCTGAGAAGGAGATCCCGCTTGGTCTGAGGAGAACGAGAGGCAGACCTTCAGCAAGCTGCCTGTAGAGTGTGGCTGGCAACAACGGGTTTGAGTGGTGAGAAAGGAGCAAGGTCAGCTGTGCTCCATGCGGAGGTCCACAGGGTGGCTGTAGATCCCTACTGGGACCCCTAATAACCACAGCAACCACTCTCTGTCCTGTGCACCCAGCCAGCCACAGACAGGGAGCCGCCTGGGTCCCAAAAGCCTTGGGAAACTAGAACCTCTGTGCTCAAGGAAAGTGCCCTCAGGCCCTGGGGAAGAGAGGGATTGGAACCCATTGCTTTCCATCAAGAGATGGATGGAGCTGGAGAGGTCTGTCCTATTTTAACCATCTCCACACACTGCTGGTCAGTTCTCTCTCTCTCTCTCTCTCTCTCTCGATTTTTGACATTGATAAAATGGGACACCATTGACGGAGGGGTGGGGTGTAGACGGGTATATTCCCTTTCCGTTCTCCTGCCGTTCCTAGCGTGTCATGCATTCTTTCCAAAAAAATCGGGACTTTTTTAAACTGCCACATAACGACGGAAAAAAATGGTTTGAAATCGGAACTGTCCCTCCAAAAGCGGGACGTCTGGTCACTTTACTTTCGGGATGCACTTAATACACCCAAGATACCACATTCAGTCTCACTCTCAAATGGGGAGTGAGGAGAAGACCGTGGGGCCTTTGGGAACACCGTTCCCTGCTCCTCTCTTAGATTTGCTGTGAAAGGGCTTCCTAAAGCCAGACTTGCTAGGCTCTGCTGGAGCCACTGGACCCAGCTTTGGAGCCATGGCCATGGCCAAGAGACAGAGACAGCCTACCATGGAGGGCTTGACTGTTCCAGACACCCGCCTCTCCGCCCTCTCCCTGGCTCTCATTCCTCTGAACAGATCTCATTCCACTGTGGCCCACGCAGTGCTCGCGCTCTGGACACGTGTTCCCATCCACCCTTCCAGGCCCAGGAAGGCAGACCAGCTGGTGTTCTACTAGAACCCTCCACGACACTCCACTCTGAATGTCCCTCGGCTCCATCTTTCGTCTTGAAGACCTGGCTCTCCTCACCCTTTCTCGTGCTGAGCACACTGTGTGGAGGCTCTGAGCCATTCATGGGTACTTATTGAATGGATGGACATCCTCTGCCCAGATGCTGCCCAGCCTCGAACATAGGTCCCCAAATTTCTTGGCCTACCACTTCCTTTTCAGAAAAAAAAATTCCTCAGCACCCCCTGCCAAAACAGGGAGCTATCAGAAACCCAGGTCAGATTCAGAAGAGGATATGGAACAAGGGATATCCCTGCTGATGTCTGATGGACCTTGGTTCAGCATAGAAAATACCTGGAAGATGTTTGCTTACGTTTCATTGATTCTAAAGAGCATCAAATTTGGGGGGGATCACAGAACACTTCAAGGTGCCCGTGCAGCACCTACATGTGGATCAAGAGACCGCTGTGCAAGGAGAACAGGGAAATGCCGTCAGGCTTAAAATCAAGAAAGGTTGTATCCTCTCATCATACTCATTCAATTGGTATGCTGAGCCAATAATCCGAAAAGCTCCGTGACGTGAAGAAGAGGAAGGCTTATGCAGGTGACCCACCTTGGCTTGCTGAAAGGAGGCTTGGGAGAGCTTGCCGATGAAGATCAAGGGTTGGAGCCGTCCTTGTGGACTACAGTTTGCTGTCAAAAAAACAAGACTTTTCCCAAGGGGACCAGTAAGTACCATGGTAATTGGAAAGAAGATGGCAGTTGCCAAGGATGACTTCTGACTTGGGTCCACGAGAAAGAGTGAACTTTTTACTCCCGTAAAGGGTTAGAGTCTTGGAAACTCAGAGGGACAGTTCTGCCCTGTCCTTCCGATTGGGTCACTGTGAGTGAGCGTCCAGTCAATGGCGGTGAGTTTGGGGTTGGATCCGTGATCAAAGATCACGGGGGCAGGTAAAAGGTCGAGCAGTGCAGTATATTGGGCAAAGACACTGCACAGGATAGAAGGGAGGTGTTAAAATGTTGAAAAGCAGCGATGACCATGGCACACTGGACCCAAGCCATGATATATTCAGTCTCCCGATATACACGTGAGTGTTGGACATTGAATAAGGAAGACCCAAGAAGAATTCATGCATTTGAATTTGGGTGCCCGTGAAGAAGACTGATGGTATCGTGAACTGCCAAAAGAATCAACACATCTGTCTCAGAAGAAGTACAGCCAGAATGCTCCCTTAGAAGCAAGGAGGATGAGGCTGCATCTCTGGTGCTTGGGAGCTGACAGTCCCTGGGAAAGGGCTCCATGCTGTGTAGGGTCGAAGGGCAGCAAAGGGGAGGGAGACATGGAGAGACAGACAGATGGCTGCAGCAGTGGGCTCAGATGTAGTCACAGCTGCGCAGATGGAGCAGGGTCTGGCGGTGGTTCGGGTATTGTCCCATAGGGTAGCTACGGGTCGGAACGGACCAGATGGTGCCTACCAGCAACTAGAACCATCGGTACAATAGCCCATGGTCTGAGATGAAGTGTAGGCATCTGCTTTTACAGACCCCCTGGATCTTTCCAGATGAGGAACCTCCACTCACCCCAGGAGGCCATATTGCCCGCTTCAGGAAGCACTGCTGTAGGAGAGCCGCTCACAGACACTGTTGAGGCAGAATGGAGACACAGCACGCCCCTCCGTTCAGCTCCCTCAGGCTTTGGTCTCGCCACACATTAGGTTGAAGCAATTGTGACCTCGATCAGCTAGAGACCAGACAGTGCTCCCCACCACACACACCCCCAAAAGCCCATTGGTCTTGGGGTCAGAGTCCTAGATTCATCTAGCCTGGCCACCTACCAGCCGGGTGACCTTTGACAAGTGCCTTGTGTCCTCAGACCCTCCAATTCAACCACTCTGTCAATGGAGACGCCCACCCGCTCCCTGTGGGGAGGCTAGGTACGGGTGCCACAGAGGCCCCGGGGACACACTGGGTGGATCAAAATGTAGGACATCTGGGACCCCAGGGGGTTCTCTCTTAGGATCTCACACGCTCATCCAGCCACCCAACACAGGGAGCTGAGAAGCAGCTGACTTGGTGAGGAAACCCCATCTCCCCATCTCCCCACCTCCCCCGCCTCCCCCGCCCACCTTCCCACCACCTACTCCACAGAGGCTCATAATCGGTGGTGTGAGGATGAGTCATGAGCCAGTGCAGCGGCTTCCTCCCCCACAGCCCTATGTGCCCCCACACAGGCATCCTGGCTGAATGCTTCAGTGGAGTTCCTCACACCTCAGAGGTCAGTCCTCTCACAACATGGGGAAAAACCAAAAACTCAAGCTCCCGAGGCAAGCCTGGAGTATGGAGGGGGACTCAAGGATTTCTCTCTGGTCTTTTCCGAAAGACAGCACCCCTCGGAAGGTCTCAGTAGAACAGAGAGAGAAGGCCAGGGCGGAACAAGGAGGAGCCATCTGGGAGGCGGTCTCAGGCTCTAGCACCGACACAAGACAGAATTTCCAGAACGTTCTATGAGGCACACTGGGAAGAGCTCCCCCACAGGCCTGTGTGTCTCCCATGCAAGGGTGGCCTTGGGTCTAGCGCAACCAGCAGGCGCCTCTTTTCTCTGCAACGTTCAGAGGAAGGAATTGTGGCTAATAGGGAAGGGACAAGGAACTGAGTTGAGGGGGGCGGGGGTCGCAGACCTGTCCAAGTTCACACTGCATCCACACTCCTACACACACTCCTCTAACCCCTCTAGAGGGTCCTGAAAGAAAGCAAAAAACAAAGATTGAATGGAGTATTTCAAAGACTTGTAAAGATCCAGTCTCCTAAGGAAACACCTTGACTGCCCTGCTGGGGAACAGGTGGGGAGATGGGGCCCGGGGAGGTGAGGTCTCTCCTCACTTGGTCTGTGCTGAGCTGGACAGGGCAGCTGAGTGCAGGCCCAGCAGGGAGAGGCCGGTTTCAGCACTCCCCACCTACCCTCATCTCACCCCATCCTCAAAGCAAGGAGAGAAAGGAAGGCAGCCATGGTGGGTGCTGCCCTGGAATGGCCGTCTTCTGAATCCTGCCCGTATGGGCTGCTGTCAGTCTCCTCTGAGGACGTGGTCCCACCCCCAGTTAGAATGGGGTGGACACGATGGGAGGACATGGGGCATGAGAATCGGAGTCTGAGGAGGCCCCTGGGAAAGGAGAGTCGGGAGCTGGGAAACGGAAGAGGGTGCCAGGCTGTCATTTCTCCTGGAGGGCCCAGGGACACCAGAAAGCAAAGAGAAACCTCCTCTCCCACACACCCTCAGCCTCTCCAGTGTTGCATAGCTAATTGGATTCCCTCTGCCTCCTACAAGGTTATCCTTAGCTCCCGGAAAATACCTCATGGTCGGGTGCGCTCCTCCCTCACCAGAGGAGGGCTGGGGACGCTCTGCCATTCACAACATCTTAGCGGAAGTTTGGCAGTCACCTCGTGGCCCCAGTCTCCGCCCCCAGCTCTGGCGGAGACAGGAATGCCTAGCGGTGTGAATGAGAGCGTGCTGGCCTTCTTCTGGAAGCTGTTTGCTGCTAGCTCTGTGCCACCTAAAGCCTGTTCATTTCCTGTGGGGGCCAGCCACTCTCTGGAAGGTCCCAGGAGCTGTGTTCCGGCTCTCCCCCACCCCACCTCCCATAGCATGTGCTGCCCAGGCCAAGCCCACAGGGGCCCGTGTTTGGCTGACTCCCACAGCCTGGAATGATCCCGTCCGCCATCTCCCACCAGGGCCCTCATCCAGTCTCATCTCAGTCCTACCTTTAGTGTCCCTTTAGACACTCCTACCATAACCCCACCACCACCACCACCACCACCTCCACCACCACAGATGTCCCGGCCACACTCCTTGCATGCTGACACTTGGCACAGAGCACTTCTTTCATTCCTCCCTATTGACTCCTAAACCAGAGTCACTGTTCCCGAGATTGGGCACATCTTTTCAGTGAGTGAGCGCTCAGACTGTTCAACCCCCAAGGCCCAGGCTTCTCCTAACGGGTCTGTTTGATACAGTCTTGAGAAGCGGAAGAGACAGGGAGGCGCTCTTTCCCACTGAGAGGTCAAGTCCAGTGGTTCCTAGCGGGCGGGCGAGGGCGGTGTCATCTGTGGGGTGCGGTGTCACACACACGGGAGCGCAAAGAAGGTCTGAGTGGCATAGTCCTTCCTCCCTGAGGCCCACTTGGTGTCGGGGAGGACACTCGATCCTAGCCAAGTCTCTGACTGCATTAGCTGTTTGTCGCCAGGTGGCACAGTGGCATCTCCCCACCAACCCCAAGTCCCCTTAATGGGCCCATTTTCTGAAAACGGGATCTGCTCTGAAGGGAAAAGTTCCCTGCCCATCTGCAATCCCAGATTGGATCCAGCGGAAATACAGGCCGCACTACCCAAGCCACACCACTCTCCCCTATCCCGACCTGGCCAGCCACTCGCTGAGCACCTTATGGGAGGGTACCTCTCTGGTCTGGGCCTCACTCAGATGCCACCCCACCCCGCCCCCGCCGCCTCCCTGTCAAGGTTGCACCCACTAAACCGAATGGGCTAGGATTGAGCCCATGGCCACACAGGCATGGCCTTTGGGCAAATTGACCAAATGGATCTCTTCCCGACCACCCTGCCCCAGATCCAGCCCAAGGGGATCGTCTTAGAAAAACATTCTGTGTCTGGCTTGATTTTTGCCATTACAATATTTGTTAAAGCAGGCACACTGCTCCCTCCCCCTCGTAGCTCGCCTCTTTTTTTTTCCTTTCTCTGATTCCCTCCTCATCTCCCTCCCTTTACCTCGAGCCCTATCTGTCTCAAGACCCCTGCCTCTTCCCCATTGCTCTCGTGTGAGCGGCAGACAGAGGCAGAAAGGAACAGCCAGTGTAAGAGGCCACCGGTCGTCCTGCTCAAACCCAAGAGTTCCTCTGCTCGGTGTTGAGAATAAGCACTTGGTGGACTCGGGTCCTCCACTCTGGTCTTTAACTCTGGCATCCCAGGAAGTACTTCCAGAAAAGCCAGGCGCTCTTTTCCCATCACATCAATGTGAGAGAGAGGACAGAGAGAGAGAAGGTGGTGTGGCAGTTCTGTTATCTCCCGCCAACGTGAGCAAAGGGGTGGAGTCTAGCTTGTCGATCAGGTCATAGCCAATAGTGCCTCTGTGTGGGCATGGCCTTCTCCTGAGGATGCTGGGAACTCCGGTCTTCCTCCCTGGAGGCGGGGCACCCTCTCTCTGCTGGACCTTCCTGTTGACAAGCCACATGGAACCATGCTGATGGCAGAGCAAGCCCTGGAGCTGGAGGAGCCACGTGGAGAGCCACACGGGCACAGAGATGCTTCCACCGCCACTGGATCCACAAGACTCCCCACCCACAGGCCTGTGATCTTCCTGCATTCGACGTCATCGCACATGCCGCGTGAGGCTGAAGAGGAATTTATAGACGGGTATCAGACATTGGATGTATGGACTTGATCTGGATTGGGCTGGGATGTTTTCTCAATATACAATTCCTCCTTGAAAGAAAACTATCTCTTATACACAAACGAGTGTCTATGAATGTGTTTGTCTAGCCTACCCAAACTAACACAGGTAGGTGGGGAGAACAGAAAACTAAATCAAGGCAGGTTGGGCCCGGGAAGAAGGCAACGGACTGCAGAGACTTGAGGAAGAGAGGAAAGCGACAGCACTCGCCCAACTCCCCAGCCAGATCAGAACTGAGCTTCTGCCTCTGAATTTCTCTTGCATCCTCTGGCCCATGCTACTTGCCTCCCTACTCGGCCTTCCAAACCTGAGGTGGTGCTGCCTGCTCCTGTAGGCCCGGTATTCACCCCATCTCTCCGTCCAAGCCTGGGTGCTCTGGTGACCTTTGTCATCCGATCCCCAGTTCATCACCACTACGTCCCACCAAAGTCATGGCCAGGTCTTTGCCCCCAGGTCATCCTTGAAGCCTGGGTGGTTGGCAAGCTGGGTGGGGTGGGGGTGGATTTCTGGACCAACCACTTGGGTATCCGAGCAGAAAAATACCCAGCCAACCATTCTCCTTCCCTGTTTCATAGCCAGCTACTCAACTCTGTGTTGTGCTTTGGGTAGGTAGAGCATAGCCCGTGGGATGAGACCTCAGGCGGGAACTGTGGCAGCCAAGAGGAAGAGCCGTGACATCACCGTCATGGGAAGATCTTTGAGAGACCCTGGCTGAGGGAGGAAGAACCCGCAGATGGAGGGCGGAGTGGCTGCCTCCAGAAAAGGCCAAGGGCTTGGAGGCGAAGAGAAGGCAGATGGCACAGCCAGGAGGGCCCACCGACCCTCAGCCAGCCTGCCTGCAGTTCAAAGGGTCACACCTGCAGGGCGCCGGAAAGCCACGTATTTTTTTTCCCGGTGAATGATGGGGTCCACCAGCTTCAAGTTTGGAGAGCTTTCCTGGTTTTGTTTGTTTGTGTTACCGAATCCTTTCTATTAGCAAAAGGGAGCATGAAGGGAGAGCCAAGGGTTTGCAGGGACCTCTTGAGCCCCGGGCACCTCCGAAGTCCTCGGCGCCAAGCTTCCCTCCCACGCACGAGCCCCCAGCCTCAGCTTTTCAGAGTTGCCCCCAGAAGCTTTCCAGAGGCTCCTGGGGTGCTGGAGTATAAACCCAAGGGCCCAGACTGTCCCCAGGGCCGTGCAGAGGGAACTATGGGGCTCCCTACTCTCCAGTAGGATATGCCTCTGGGTGAGTATGGGGGACTCTTGTTGTTACAGCAGTGAACCCAGACGACTCAGGGGTGAGGGGAGGACAGATGGGCCAGAGAAGCTCGCCGACAGGTCTCCAGAGTGGAACACACACATCTCAACACACACACACACACACACACACACACACCCCGCAAGAGCCCAGGAGCTGGGCAATCCTTCCTGCCCACTCAGAGATTCCGGAAGCCCTTGGAGTCGGGAGAACCCGCCTCCCCAACCTCTCTCTCCCTCTCTCCCTCGCTCCCTCTGTCTGTCTCCTTCTCACGACTCCTGTGAGTGCACAGGAGGGCTGAGGGAAGCCCGTGTGCCTGTGATGAACGGAGCTAATTTCTGGTTTGCCGGTATGCCGCAGAGACGCTGCCTCCGTTCCCCTCCTTCCCGGCAAACCCTCTCCCACACACAGACAAATAGGCTGCATATTTAATTGGAATTCCTCACACCTACAGGGTAAAGCCTTGTCAGTAGAAATAGAGCCCACAGCCAGCTGGCTTCCCCCATTCCACCCACCTTGTCTCTTAAAAAGAAATCCCCCCCCCCCCCCATACGTGAACACCCACCCACGGGCCCTTGCACATCCCTCCCAGCATGGTTGTAAAGGAGGGATTTGTTGGCAGGAATGCTCCTTTCCTGGGCTGCTCCAGCTGGGCCCACCTGGCAGAGACCACCCAGCAGTGTCTCCCGGGCAGACATGCCCCAACTACCTGCTCAGTGCCCACCTCAGGAATTCCCTCGCCGCAGAGCTCTTGGGGCACCAAGGTCCCTGCAGGTGCAGAGGCGCTGGCTGCCGGGGCATGAGCTGCCTGTGAGAAGCAATGGGAGCAGAGCCGTGAGGATCTGAAAACAGAGACCTGGGAGCCCAGCTGGGCACCCACAGAGAAGGCCAAGGCCAAAGGGGGGAGAAACACATGCCTCCGAGTGGCATCCCAGAGGACTGTGCTGAGCCTGTCTCTCCCGGTGCCCAGGGCGCAGCTCTCTTCCCCGGCTCTCTTTCCCAGCCTGCGGCATCTCCCCACTGGCACACAGAGAAGACAGGATAAGGAAACAGGCATTTGGGGAAGGCCACGTGGAGAGTGGCGGGCACAGAAGGACCAGGAAATAGAGAGAGGTGGACAGAGGAGTCTGACGGAGGCAGGCCAGATGGATTATGGGTACTTCCTATCCACGAGGCCATGGAGAAGGAAGTTCTTGAAGAATGAGCTGGGACAACAACAGGGAGAGGCACTGACTGCCTGGGGGGTGAGGCTACATCTACTTCTTGGGACAGCCTCGAGGATGTCCCAATGTCACCCTGTCAACACCAGGACATTCGGGGACAGTCGTCTCCTCCACTGAGGGCAGGGGGTCTCGGTCCCCAGCCGTGGTTCCGGTCCTTGCTGCCTTTCCCTGCGGACCTCCTCCCCGCTCCGCTCCGGTGAAGCCTTCTCCTCAGAGGGAGCCCTGCTCTGTCCCTGAGCCAAACCCGAGTGTCTGCGAGCCGACAGCTGCCTGCGGGGCCCCAAAGAGCGGGGCGCCATCCCCTCTTCTCCCCCACAAAATATCATCTCGGTTTGCCTGAAAGTTCGCCATTAGTGACTCATTTCGTTGGGTTAAACATAGCCCTCCCTTTTAAAATGCAGCTGCTCAAGGAAAGGGGAACTCATTGAGTTCTGAACATCCTGGTGTGAATGGGAAGATATATATGTGTGTGAGAGAGTGTATATGTCTGCTCTGGGAGGAAAGAGGGAGAGAAGGCGCCTGGAGGAGAAGGAGGAGGAAGGGGACAAAGATAAGGGACAGCAAGATGCAGACGTGGTTCTTCCCTGGGCCCGGGCTTGCACAAGGGTCCACGGTCCCTCTAGACTTCCAGAAGCGCCTCGCAGGTGTCCAGGAAGGACACACAGTGGTTTCCATGAGCCACTTGCATTGACGCACAGGACCCGATGGTCGACAGAGGCCCTTCATGAGGATGGATGTCATCCTCATTTGAGCCTCCCAGCTGTGTGAACCCAGAAAGACGGGCAGTAGTGCCCCGTGCAGACAAGGCCAGAACTCACGGAGATCAGGTGGCTGCCCATGCACCCAGCCAGTGGGCAGGAGAACTGGGACCCTTTCCCATGCCTGTAAGCACACCCTTGCTGAACTTACCTCCCCCCCAGCACCCCCATAGTCTGGGGTCGGAGTGAAGGTAGAAAGGGTTCTGGTAAGGGTTGGTAAGAATGAAATAGGGGGTTATTGTTGTGTGGCATGGGGGAAGAGGGAGTGTAAGAGAAAGGAGGAGGCCGTGCCAAGAACTCCACTGTGGGAGCCGCGAGCAGCCCTAGAAGAGGAAGGTGTGTAGGTGAGGACAGTCCCCAAGCTGCATACTGACAGTAAGTCTGAGGCCAATACAGGGAGCAGCCCCCGAGTCCTTCTGTCCATGTTAACTTCCCAGGCCTGCCCTCGGGGCCTGGAGGCCTGGGGAGGTTGTTGCTGGCTTGAGGCTGGTAGGGTGAACCTGGCTCAGGGGGCCTGAGGTAGGCCAGGCCCACAAAGGTACCCAAGAGGAGACTGAGAGAAGCAGGAGGCCCCAGGAGTCTCGCTGAGAAACATCACGGGCTCTCAGGGCCCGGCGTTTTCTCTCTCTCTCTCTCTCTCTCTCTCTCTCTCTCTCTCTCTCTCTCTCTCTCTCTCTCATCCTGAGCGAGCTCCACTCTTTCTGCCCCTTTCGCCACTATTCTCTCTCCCAGCTTTCCACCCCGCAGGAAGTGGTCCGTCCACCATATTGAAACCGTCCCCTGTGTCTCTGTCTTAACGAGCCAGGTTAAATATGCTGTAATCAGAGTAATAATACACCTGGGCAGGTTCTCGAGAGAACTGCCTTTTGTGCTGCGATAGGACATTAATAGCAATTATTCTGCTTTGTAATTGGAGCTTTAAATACTAATTCAAACAGCCAGAGGAAAACCAATTAGTGCTAATTTATCTCTATGTGTTTTCCAGAGCTGGTGTCTGTCACGCTGTGAAGAAATAGGTTGGTAATTAGTAGAGTTGGGTGGTAGATAAAAGTAATTATCAGATTCTTTCATTTTTCTTTGGGAGGGGGGAATGAGGAGGGGGTGGGGAGGGCCAAGATAGGTTCCATAAGTCTTTGTTCCCTTGAGGCGTGAAGCCAGGACCCGTGTGAGCTCCAAGGTGCCAGCCCTCAGCATTCAGTGCCCCTCAGGTATTCCCAGGGGACAGGTGGACTCTGACGAAAGCCACCAGGAAGGTCTTAGCAAGAAACGTGGGGCCAGTAGATTCACAAGAGTGTCACCAGCCCCCGTGTATCCTCCGCTGGCCGGAAGGGTCCGTGAGCCCCAGGGTTTGTGAGCCCCTAGATTCAAGGGGGTCCCAGGATAAGGCAGTGGCTTCGTGGTCTCTGGCTGTGTGGCCCGGGGAAAGGTGCCGGACCCCTCTGCAGGTTGGCTTTGCCCTTTGTCACTTGGGCAGAATGCTGTCTGTCTCCTAGGACTGTCCTGGGGGTGAAGCTAAATCACCCAGTGTGTAGGACAGGCCTGGGTGCCCAGCTCTTACACGCTGCCCACTGAACGCCACCTCACAAGGTCCAACAGAATAAAACGTGATCCAGCCCTGCACTGCCCGCCCGCCCACGGGCATGTTTGCACCTGTTGTTGGCCTGTTGCCCCTAACCCAGTCCATCCCACGGAAAGCATCCTTCCTCCCCATTGCCCTCACCAAATAGAATGTCCCGCACTGGCGACACCTCCTCGCAATGCACGTGCGTGTCCCAAGCAAGGGAGTCGGCGGTTTGCTACGCCACTGTGACGTCTTCTGTGGCCAATTCCCAGGAGAAGATCAAGAGGCCTTTCTTCCCCGTCTGTGTTAGTTTGGAAGTTCTACTGAAATCAGTCCGTCGAGGGTGACTCCGCTGGCCTTTGAAATATCCGTGGCAGAGCGTCCAGCACCTCGAGTCATCTGCAGGCGGCGGGTGAGGGGCCTGGAAGCCAGTAAAAATAGGGACAGGCCATTGTGGGCTTGCAATTTGTCGGCGACTCTTTCAGAAGACTCTTATGTTAAAGTGACCAAATTTTAAGCGGGACGCCATTGACGGGTTGAGGGGGCAGAGGGAGGGAGGGTTTCTTGATTAAAAATTTGGTCTCTATGGAGCAACAAAATTTTTCATAGAACACAAAAATAGTATTGTAATATATTTATTTTAATTTTAAAATGCCGCTGGACCCAGACAAATTGTTAAAAAGCGGGACATCTGGTCACCTTATCTTATGTCCATGAACGCTCACCCTGCCTCCACAGCTCCTGCCTGCATCAATGCCTTGGTTTACTTCCCTGCCCCCTCTCCTCTCCTTCCCTTTCACCCACTGTGGGGTCCCGGAGACGTTTCTGAGCTGCTTTACGTCTCTGTTTCCTCCCTGATGAAAAGGGGTCGTAACCACAGCTCCCTGGTAGAAGTATTAACTTAAACGAGGCACTGGTTCTCAGCACTCTGTGCACAGACCCCATGAGCTTCAGGACCTCCCAGGGTTGTGGCCTTTGCAACTCTCTGTGGTGCTCTGTGCGTTGCTCTGCTTCCAGGTTCAGGCAGACTAGGAAGAAAGGCCTGGTGATCCACTCCCCACCACCACCACCACCACCCAAAAAAAAATCTAACCCAGAAAAACTCTCTGGATCACTGAAGCCCAATCCCTAACCCATCACCAGGATGGACGGCACAGATTCAGGCCGCATCTCAAGTCCTCGAGTGAGTCAGTGAGTCGGGAGACGATCCGGCAGCAGGCATGCAAGCCCTCCATCACTGGAGAGGGGCACGGCGCCAAACCACACCTGCAGCTGTCACGTCGATGCTGGTGACCCCGTGTGTATGGTCGCAGCCGCGTGCAGCAGAACAGCTCTGTGGGGGTTTTCTTGGGGGCAGTCTTCACGGTAGCAGTTGGCTGGATCTTTTTCCCACAGCGCCGACCCATGAGCTTCCAGGCTAGGAGTGGAGCACAGACTGAGCCGCCCACCCCGCCCCCCCCCCCTCGGAACACTCCTTAATCCCAAGTCACTACCACATGTCTGGCAGCTCACGCTGCTCAGAAACGTAACACACCTTGAACAACAGAAGATGGGGGGAGACTGGCATTTCACGGGGCTTCACAGTTTACAGAGTGTTTTCACATAGATGATGTCGATGCCTCCCCACGTCGAGGGAGGGGGTGGAGAAGCCTGTTTCCGATCCCTGGTGGATAGGTGGGGAAGGGAGGTTGGGAGCCTCTACCTGAGCCCCCCCCCAACCCCCCGTGAAGGTAGTGAGATCAGAATTCAACCCTCCAGTATTGCCTTTTGACAGCAAAACCCCTGTCAGGCAACTAGCTAAATGGACAGGTGAGTTAGCGCAGCCTCCCTGGGGCACAGGGCCTGTACTGCCATCGCTGTACGTGAGAAGGGAGGTGGGTCAAGAGGTGGGGGGGAAGTGTCACAGAAGCCTTCGGGGGAGACAGGGGTTGTCAGAGGGTAGGAAGGCTTTGCCCCACCTAGGGAGCATTTATGATAGGTTTGCACAAGTGAGCGGTGGGGGGTGGGGAGAGAGGAAGAGAATGGATGGATTTAAGAGCGTGGATGAAGATGTGGCCATTCTGGAAAGGGATAAGCAGGAGCTGAGTGGCACAGTTCGCGTACAATTCTTATCACCATCCATCCACCCATCCATCTATCCAACCATCGTGTCAGGCACATTTGTACGTTGCCTCCAGCAGGTCAGCCCCCTGGGATTGTGCCTGGGGGCCTGGGGCCTGCAGGCATGTGGACATGTGCGGATCTCATGGGCGGATCTCATGGGTGGATCTCATGGGTGGATGGTCTAAGCAGTGAGGTCAAGGCTTACAGACTCTGTGGCAGAGCCAGGCCTGCAGCACTGGAGGAGAAGGGAGCACATTGGCTCAGAATCCTCCTCAGGGATGGTTAGTGCGGGAAGGGGAGTGTTAGAGAACAGAAGGTGGATGTGTTAACCAGTCCAACAATTTACAGTGGCCCCCCCACCCCATCTCCTGGAAGGGCAAGTTGGGGGGCGGGGGGCAGCCCTACAGCCAAGCACTATGCCCACAGAGTCACTCGACCTGCCCAGAGCTTCCTGCACTCTGAGGCCAGGACCCTCCTTCTTAAGTCACATCAAGATGCCTGCCCTAGGCCTGCCACGCTGACGGCCGCTCGCCAGAGGGACACCTCCTCCCCGTGGGTCAGTGGCCGCCTCACATTTTGTGTAGGACTCAGAAGACACTCAAAGGCAGTGGCGTTCGAGAAGGTTCGCCTGGTCAAGGTGGGGGTGGGGGGTGGGGAGCAGATGAGAAGGGAGAGGCACTGGTCAGGGAGATCCCCGAGGGAGGAGGATGTGGGCCAGATAACAGTAGCAAGAATGATAAAGGATGGGAAAAAGCAAGAAGAACGAGCAGGTCCATGAGAGGGAACCTGGGACGTGGTAGGACAGTTGCCTTCAGCTTCAGCTCCAGCTCCTGGGGACCCTGCGCATCTGCAGGTGAACTGCTCGCTGAGGGTCTGCAAGGCCTGGAACCTCAGAGGAAGGTCACCAGGCGGCAGTCCCCGGCGGATGCAAACTTCCAGCCTCCTGGATTGCATCGAGCCTGTGAACCCCTGCGGTTGGAGGAAGGTGGGGGTAGGACTGCCAAACTCGGGCTGGGCAAGTGACGAGGCAGCTTGAGGCTCTTCTCTGTCCAGTGTTTCCTCCTCGGTGCTCTGCGCAGAATGTCTCCTGTACTAAGAAAAGCGATGCCGTTGGCTTTTGTTTTTTGTTAAGAGGAAGAGACATATGCCAGAGATATTTTGAAGGAATAATTGACAAGATTTGATAAGTGACTAGATCCGGGTGAGAAAAGAAAAAGATGAATCAAAAATAACTCCCAGGTTTTGCTGGCGAGGCGATGGGGGAAATCGCAGGAGCTGGGGGAGTGAGGGGAGTTATGGGGTGGGGGAGGGGTTGTAAAGTAGAGACATGACTGAAAAGGCTGTGCAGCTTGGACCCCCGGCAGGTCACCTGAGGGAGAGGGGGGGAGAACTGAGGTGCAGGGGCACTGTGACGTATCATCAATTCTACCAGATGCGGCACTGCCTGGGGTCCAGAGGCAACCGGTACTGGAAATCCTTCCCCAAATCCTCTAACCAGGTTGCGGTTTTTGAAATCACTTTACTGGGGTGGGGGAGGGGTGGTTGTCATACAATTCTCATCATAATCCATCCCCCTATCCATTGTGTCAAAGCACACTTGTATGTTCGTTGCCATCATCATTCTGAGCACGTTTTCTTTCTCCTTGAGCCCTTGGTATCAGCTCCTCCTTTTCCCCTCCCTCCCTCATGAACCCTTGATAGTTTCTAAATTATTTTTTTGTCATGTCTTATACTGTCCAATGTCTCCCTTCACCCACTTTTCGATGGTCCATCCCCCAGGGAGGGAGTTATATGTAAATCCTTGCGATCGGCCCCTCCCCTTGCTCCCCCCACCTCCCCCTTACCCACTTGGCATTGCTGCCCTCATTATTGGTCCTGAGGGGTTTATCTGTCCTGCATTCCCTATGTTTACAGCTCTTATCTGGATGTACCAGAGTACATCCTCTGGCCTAGCCAGATTTGTATGGTAGAATTGGGATCATGACAGTGGGGAGAGGAAGCATCTGAGAACTGGAGGAAAGATGTATGTTTCATCATGGCTACACTGCACCCTGACTGACTCGTCTCTTTACTTGTGCCCCTTCTGTAAGGGGATGTCCAGTTGCCGACAGATGTGCTTTGGGTCTCCACTCCGCACTTCCCCTCATTCACATGGATATGACTTTTTAGTTCTTTCATGTCTGATGCCTGATCCCATTGACGCCTCGTGATCACACAGGCTGGTGTGCTTCTTCCATGTGGGTTCTGTTGCTTCTCAGATAGATGGCTGTTTGTTTATCTTCAAGCCTTTGAGACCCCAGATGCTGTATCTTTTTTTTTTTTTTTGGGGGGGGGGCAATCACTGCTCTCCGGTGGTGGGAATAGGAGGCCCAGCCCCACTGCTGGAATTGAACCTCTGTCCCAGTGGGCCGCAGTCCCACGCACAATCATTGTGCCACCGGGGCTCAGCCCGATGCTGTATCTTTTGATAGCTGGGCACCATCAGCTTTCTTCGCCACATTTGCTTATGCACCCACTTTGTCTTCAGCAATCGTGTCAGGAAAGTGAGCAATTATGGAATGCCAGTTTAATAGAACCGTGTTCTTGCATTGAGAGAGTACTGGAGTGGCGGCCCAATGTCCATCTGCTACCTTAATACTAGACCTATAAATATATGCACATAGATCTATTTCCCCATCATCATACATAAATATATTTACATATGTACATGCCTATATTAAGACCTCTATAAATGCCCTTTGCCTGCTACTTCTTTCCTGTACTTCCTTTTATTTCCCTCTTGTCCCACTACCATGTTCAGCCTTCATTTGGGTTTCAGTAATTCCTCTCCATTATATTACCCTTGATCAAGCCCTACCAGACCTCCTCCAGCCTCCTCACCACCGATTTTGGATCACTTGTTGTTCCCTTGTCCCTGAGTTTGTTAACACACACTTCCTTTCCCCCTGCCTCCCTCTCTCCCATGCCCATAGGTTTCTTGTTTTCTCTGCCAGATTTTTATCCTGCTTATCTTATCTAGATAGACAATGCAGAGATAATAATATGCACACAAAAAAAAAAACAAGACAGCGCAACAAAAGGACAACAAAAACAACAATTAAAAAAAAAAAGAAGAAGAAAAGCAGGCTGAGCCCCGGTGGCATAAGTGGTTGAGTGCAGGACTGGAGCCTGCGGGCTTGGCAGTTCAAATCCAGCAGCGGCTCTCAGGAGCGGCACTGGGTAGCGCCCAAGACCACCAGAGGCAGTGATGCCCTCCCCCCCCCAAAAAAAGAGAGAAAAGCCTGTAAGTAGTCCAAGACCTATTTGTTGGCCTTGAAGAGTGTTTTCTGGTTGAATCTGATGGGGTTCCACACCCGGACCCCAAAGTCTATTTTTGGCACTCCTTGGGGACTTCGTGGCTGTGTTCCCATGCTGTTCTGTTACACACTCTCAGTGTTTCGCCTCCGTGTGATGGGGTCAGATCGGACACAATTCCCTCACTGTGTCCAGTGTTGTCCCCTGTAGCGCTATGGGTCAATGAGGGACGTCCTCTCTGTGGACTGGCTGCTCTGAGAGGGAATATCATCCTCAGGACTTGGTGGGCCAGGATGTGCTCCACTCTCTCTTCCTCCCTCTTCGTTTGCTCCCGTGTGCTCTGAGCAGACATGTCCCTCTCCCTAAGCCACAGCTTCAGTCCTGTCCTCTGAAGAGAATTCTTCTGGGGGGCGGGGGTGGGGTGTCCACCTAGTTGGGATTGGGGCCGGCGCCTCAGACCTCTACATTGGTTCCCTGCTTAATGCTAGTTTGTTCAACCAAGTTTTAAAATTTTTTTAATAAATTTAAAAGAGGCAGGTGCTCTTGGCTCTGAGAACAGCAGTGGGGACCTGCCTCTCCTGCGGAGACTTTAACATAAGACCTGGGCAGGCAGACTCACCCCACACCAGGGACCCTCTAAAGAGTCTGGGAACTTGCAGAAAGCAGGCATGGTTTGTGGGGAGAACATGGGCTGGAGGGAGCCCAGGGCAGCTCTGCCGTGTGCCCAGAGAAGGAGGCTGAGGCGAGGAGGGCTAGGACAAACAGAGGTGAAGCAGGACTGAAGGCTTCAGAGGACAGAATCAACTGGCTGGGAAGTCCCAGGGATCCTGGGCCCTTGGTAATGGCAACATCCGAATGGCAGGGAAAGAAAGAGATGTGAGCCACCACTTCCATGAAGAGGGACTCACTTGACTCGGCGTCCCAGCCAGTTGTCCATAAACGCCCCCAGTGCCAAGAACCCCCATTCCACCTGGCCCCTGACTTCACTGTGGCCTGCAGCTTTGATGCTGGAGGCACAAAGGAGGCTCACCGTGCCCAGGACAACGGGAGAGGACCATCCCCACCGGCCCCCACAACCTTCTGCTTTGTATCAGCTGGTGACCCTGGATGGCAGTTCCATCATCCTCTGTCAACTTGAGCGAAGGGGTGGAGTCTAGCCTGTCAATCAGGTCAGAGCCAGTGAAACCTCTGTGTGGGCATGCCTTCTCTTGAGGATTCTGGGAACCCCTGTCTTGCCCCCTGGAATCTGGACACACTCACCCTCTGCCTTCCCTTCCCTGCTATTTGGACACTCAGAGAGCTGGAGGAGACACTTGGAGATACCCACACCCCACCCCCAGCACTGAAATACTCCCACTGCCACTGGATCCACAAGACTCCCCCACCCCACCCCAGGCCTGTGATCCCTGTGCATTGGCATCAATGCGTGTGCTTTGTGAGTCTGAAGAGGAATGTACCGTCTGGTATGGAACATATGGCTTAATATCTGACTTATGGACCTGATCCGGATGGGGCTGGGATGTTTTCTCGACATACAATTTCCCTCTGATATTAAGCTCTTTCTTACACCCCGAAGAGTGTCTATGAACTTGTTTCTCAGGTCTACCCAGACTAACAGACCCTGCCTCAGGTGGTCTCTGGTGGCAGCGAGTTGAATGGTGGCGTCCCAACCACTGCCCTCCACCAAGGCAGCAACGTGCCAGCTGCTGCTTCTCATCAGGCCGCCCCACTGCCCCTCGCTGTGCCCGCACTGTGCCAGCCCTCCCCGGGGCCAGGCTGGCCTTGCTGAACCATTGCCTTAGAAGACTCCACAACGACTGGGGCCGAGGCCCCACCCGAGGCTGCCGTCACTGTTTCCTAGGCAACCAAAGGGGTGGGTGAAAGCAACACACAAAGCAAACAAAATGAGCGCCTCGGCATGGGTGGCCCCGAGCAGGGCCACCTTAGCATCACGGAGCCTCCGGTTGAGGGGTGGCTGCCCCAAAGCGGCTCAAGAGGCTCCCAGGAGCACCCCAGACCCCAGGCAAGGAACCCCTGCCAGCACGCCGTGGTCACACGTGCGCCCTGCCTCACCTCGGCTGTGGGGCTGCCTTGCCAGGAGAACAGAGGTTATCTGATGAGGGTCCCGTCTCTGCATGCACTCCTGCTAATGAGGCGCAGATGTCAACCCCCAAACGTCATCCGCTGCAGGGAGCGCCTGCAGCTGCAGAGCCACTTAAGGGGTGGGCAGCACGGAGGCACCAGGAGCAGAGGACTCTGGACCAGGCAGTCCCTGCACTAGGGGACAGGGTTGGGGGAGGCCCCAGTGCCACCCAAGCCTGCCATTGAGCCAATTCAGCCCAAGAGGACCGAGTACAACCGCCCCTGTGGGTTTCTGAGAGCTGGCGGACCTCTTCCTGAGCAGAAAGCCTCGTCTTTCTCCCCCAGATCAGCTGGTGGCTTTGAACTGTCAATTCTGGGCTTAGCAGGGCAATGCGTCACCAGGGCTCCCATCTGATGCTGCCAGGGCTCTCACCCGAGTGTCCACACCCACCTCTCGGGGGATGCTTGTGCGCCACTGTGACGCTGAACAGATTCCCATGGGGGTTTTTAGACAAAAGCAGACGCAGGAGGACGGCCGGCAAACCTGCCTGTCGGTCCTACCAGGCGGGCCCTTCACTCACCCCAAGGGCAGCATTTCATGCCTTTGGACACGGAGTCACAGCCCCAAGCGCCGGGGGCTGTCTGGGCCAGACTGGCTGCCAACAACCAGGGCACATGGCTGCGGCCTCCTGACCCAGTCCATCAGGCCTGTTCTGGAGGAACCTCAGAGCACACGCTCCTGAGCGCCCGGGGATTTGGCAGTGTTCAGTTGTGACCTTTTCACATTGCTCAAAGCAGTGACCCCTTCTTCCATCTGGGTGCCAGTTATCTCCAGCCTCCAAGCCACTGCTATGAAGGGGAGTCTGGTTCATAGCAGCCCTAAATGTGGTTGCTGAGGCTGTAAATCTTCAAGGGAACAGACAGCCTCCACTTTCTCCTGGGGAGCTGCTGGTGAATTGGAACCACTGACCTTGGAGATAGCCGCCCAGCATTTCCCCAGCAAGGCCAACAGAGCTCCTGGTGCAATTCACCTCTTAAAAACAAACAAACAAACAAACTCTCTGCCACTGAGTGGATGCTGACCCATAGGGGCCCTCTCTACAGGACAGAGTAGAACTGGCCCCTTGAAGTGTCCTCCGCTGTAAATCTTTCAGAGGGGAGAGCGCCTCGTCTTTCTCCCTTGGAATGGCCTTGAAGTTAGCAGTCCCGCTTGTAACGACTATACCACCAGGCCTCCTCTGCAGCAGCTCTAGTGCTAGATGCCCCAAAGACTTTCACCTTGTGTTCTTCCCAGATACAAGGCATGTGGGGGAGGGAGGAGGGAGGGTAGAAGAGGGAGGAGGGGGCTGTGGAGAGGAGCCCCAAGGCAGCAACTTTCAACAGCTCACTTACCTGATCCAGGGTCTCCGTGCCCCGCCGTGCCCTCGGGATGCGCAATTCCAGGGGCACCACTGCGAGAGACCAGTTTGAGTGGATCCGATGATGTTATGGGGATGGCCTTGCGTTCCCTCTGGCTTACCAGCAAAAGGAAAAGTGGGGGGGGGGGGGGGAAGGGGGAGAATTATTCGAAAACTGCGGCACTTTATTATTAGAAGCACATTTGTTTGTGATACAGCTCACAACTGCTGGTGCCACACCAGCGTGTCACAGTTTCTAGGTTGAGAACTGCTAGTCTAAGGGGTGTGATTTCAGAAGCAAAGGAAGGCCATTTCCTGCCCCAAAATATCTCTGCGCTGCCCGCGCCTTCCCCTAAAACTCTGCCCTGCTCCCTGCCTTGTGTTGTGCTCTGCAGCCCCGTGGCCTCTTTTAAACTCAAGGGCTCTTGAGGAGAGAGAAGCAAATAAATCCACAGCCCCTACCACGCGTCATACCCGAGCCCCGGAAGCTCAAACACGGTGTGAATGCTGGCCGTCCACGGGCCGTGGTCACCCCTGCCTCCTCCGCGTCCTCACGGCAGCTCACAGGCAGTGATTCTATGCTCCCTACTTTACACATGAAGACACAGAGGTCCAGAAAGGAGAGAGGGGAACCAGCCTGAAGCCACGCGCCCCTTATCCAGACTGTAGCCGAGGCAATCAGGTCAGCCCTGTTACTTCAAATGAGAAAAAAAAAAAAAAAAAGACAAAACCAAACACCAAGCCAGTATCTGTGAGACCGGTGCCAACATAGAACTGTCCCGGGCAGCAGGTGGGGTGGTGACTGTGAGGCTTCCCCCATCCATCAGGAGTTACCATCTCAGAGACCCTGTGTCCTCCAGGGCCACTATGCTGTTGGCATGAACTCTGTGGCAATGAGTGTTTTGTTTTGTTTTGTTATTTTATCTTGGTGGGAACAAAACACCACCCATCTCCAACCTCTTGGTTGCCATCCAAGTATTTAACCCCCCACAACCAGGACTCTTCCAGCCAGGCTAGTCCCCTGCAACGCCCAGAGCATGCCCTTGCCAGGTTGAGCAGGAAATCCTGGGCATTCCAGAGCAAGGAGTGAGAAGAAGGCCTCAGGAAGGAGAAGGGCAAGAAGTCTCCAGGAGCGGAGAAGCGGTAGCCTCCTCCACATGCAGAGGGAAAGAGCAACTGCAATGGCAGCCACGGAAGGGCGGGGGCATGTGCTCTCGGTGGGACCCACTTGGCCCTAGGTATCAACCCCTCTGCCCCTCCAATGCCACACCAGGCAGTTCCCGCCTCACTGGCGCGTCCTGAAGGGTCACTTGCTTCAGCACCTCTGGCTGTCCTCATGTGGCCACATCAACCAGGGTGCCCGGCATTCCGCTGGGTGCTCCTTGAAACCTTCCGCTCCCACCCAGAGCCACACAGAATGGTATGGCCAGGTGAGCCACGTCCCTGAGTGCCACGTCCTTCCCTCGATGACGACTGTGTCATCCTTACCAATCCTCACTGCAACAAGGTTAGGCAGACAGGCACCCAGGATGGAGTGGAGACGGCTGGGGTCTGAGGAAGGGCGGGTGGGCTTCATGGGGGTGTTTGATGGGCCCATCAAGCTCAACAATGCGCCAGCAGCCAGCAGACGTGAGGCTCACGCTCTTCCTCAACGGATCGCCTGCACTACCCGCAATTCCACCAGGATGGCTTCACTCTTTGACCGCACAATCCTCCGCAGTGACTTAAGCTTCTCGCAGCATGAGCGCAGGACACTGAGTTTGGCTTGGAGCTAGCAGACTGGACAGAACACGGTCCTGTCCTCAAGGTGCCAAGAAGCAGACTGACCGCCATCAAGCTAGATCTGGCCTTCTGGTTGGCAGCCCCGCGAGTAACCTCTGCGGCACCAGGTCCGTCATCGAGGGGCAAGGAGAGAAGCGAAGGCCCTGGGTGCCCCAGGCCGTGCGTGAGCAAAGCCTGCCCAGGAAGGACGCCAGTGTCGGTCAGGCACGGTTACTGGGTATGCCCGCACTCACATGGGCCCATTATAAAGGAGCTGGCCTTTCCTCGGACTCTAGACGGGGACTCTGGTGGAAGGGGCTTTGTCGAGATCCTGGCAGCGGCATGGTCGTGGGGTTGTGGCGGTCAGCGACGGCAGGGATTGGGGGTGAGGCTTGGGTGGGACTTGAGAGGGCAAGAGACAGGCAGTGGCTGAGGGGCTGTTGCAACAGTCGCGGTGTGGCATAGACTCACGTGGAACTGCATTAGGGTCTGCAAGGAGGAGGCATTTATTAAGGAGGAACCCAGAGGACGGAGGGGGCCCTGGTGGTGTCGTGGTTACGAGTTGGGAATCCGCAGCCGCTCCATGGGAACAGGAGAGGTTTTCTGCTTCCATGAGGGTTACAGCCTCCAAAGCTCACAGGGGTCGCTCTTCCCTGCCCTGTGGGGTCGCTATGGGCTGTCACCGAGGCGGTGGCACGGTGTAGAGCGGATATGGAAGGGCGTGAAGAGAGAGAGAGTGCTCAGGCCCAGTCCCTGGGGGGGGAGGGGGGGCTGGCGAGGAAATTTGCAAGATTCCGTGTGAAATCAAAATAGGGGGCCCTGCCCCTCCTCTCCCATGGTAACCCCCAGCAGACTGTGACCTCCTTCTGAGACATGCCCCGTACCTGGATCCCAAGTAGTCAGGAGTCCCCTGCCAGCCAGCCACCCACTGAACACAAGGGACCTGGTGCTGGACCCTGACTCTGCCCCTGTGCCCAGATCCCATTGACAGCCGGGGGCAGGGGGCACGCAGAGTGTCACGAAGCAGGGCTGGCAGCTGTGCTGCCAAGGACACATCTCAGAGCAGTGGCAAAAAGCAGGACCACACAGGATCCGGGGCTCCACGTGTTCAGCATGTGCTTCCGTGGTCCTGTGGACTTCTCTTAGAAAACACAGAGGCAAAGGCCACATGACCAGGCACTTGAAACCAGCCGTCACAGCGCACTACGGCCAGCCTGCAGGGCCAGTCAGAGCACAGGGCTTGTGTGGCTGCCCTGCACTCACCATGGAGCAGGCTGCCCAGCACATTGGGGCTGGCGGCTGGGACGGCCGGGTGGGAGGGATCGGGTTCACCATCACCTTAGGGCATTCTGGAAGTCAGATATCAGCAGCTGACCCACCCGCAGAACAGACAGCAGCCCGGAACCTCAGAAGAGCTATCCTGGTGGAAGATGGAGAGAAATCATACCCCAGAAAAGTGGACAAAGAGAGGCTTCTCATTTACCTGGGACTGGAGGTTAGGCACCCGTGGCGGTGGTACACACACACACACACACACACACACGACAACAGATGCAGTTGTCTGCTCCTGGAAAAGTCTCAGAGAACCCCTTCATCAGGTCACTCTAAGTTGGAATCTATGCTTTGAGGTCTTCTAATTGTTGCTGTTTTGATCCAGGGTGTTGGCAGTGGGGAGTGTGTTTGGGGGGGGGGGGGTGCTCATGCCTGTGCATGTGTTGTGTCGTGTCAAATAACCAGTCCCATGAGTGTGTCAGTGCATATATTTAGGTCTTGGACTCAAGGCCTGGCCAGGACAGATGCTCAGCATGATGGTTTCAGGTCAGGAAACTGGGTTGGGAAAAGATTGGGCGCCATGTTGAATGTGAAACTGTGCAAAGGATGCAGACAGACTTCCCCTAGGGAAGGGAGGTTCTGCAGGCAAGGACTGACCGGAGAAGCCCACTCCCTGAGAACAGGGACCAGGCCATTTCCCTCCCTCTCCCCACATTCAGGAATACGGTGACGGTTGTGTGCAGTGAGTGGATGGAACCGCGGGAGGTGGTCATGTAGGAGAAAAGTCCATCTGGTTCCAGGGGCTCCAGGCAGATCTGGGACGACTGTCGTTGTTTCTGGAAGCGAGAGGTGGGGTGAGTGAGAAAGGGGCTTGTCTGGCCATTCTGTCGCTGCTGGGGTGACGTGCCAACAAGTCGGTCCGAGCCCCAGCCCCCCCCCCCCGAACCACTGCCTATTCCTGCCCCATCCTCACCATGGTCCTGCATTTGAGCCCATTGTTGCAGCTGCTGGGCCAAACAACTTCCCGGAAAACCTGTCTCTTCTCGCCGAACCTCGGCTTCCACCGAGTGCCACACTTCCCTTCCAGGGCCTGGTTTCTCCTGATCATGTGTCCAAAGGACATAGGGTGAACCTCACCCTCCTTGCTTCCAAGAAGCACGCTGGCTATACGTCTTCCCAGACAGATTTGTTTGACCTCCCGGTAACCCAGGGCATAGCCAACAGGCTTCGCCAACGCCTTCAATTCTGTCCTCTTCCTCATGCACTCTTCGGCTTCCATGGGACGCGCCCTGGCTGGAGTCAGTGTTCCTCCGTTCTTAAAGTGGCCCCTTTGCTCTGAGCAGCAGCCTCGCCCAACGCCATGCACCACTCGGTTTCTGGACTCCTGTTTCCATCAGCATGCTGAATGCAAAGGCGGTAAAATCCCTGACAGTTTCAGTCTTGTCCACATTCCCATGACGTAGCAGATGGGTCCAGCTGTGAGAATTGTTGAGCTTGCCATTTAGGAGACTCTGGTGGTTTGGTGATAGGATCCTCACCCTTGGGGGGTGGGGTGGGGGTGGAGACCCGGGTCTGATTCTGAGTGAGTGCACACTCCACACTTGGCTGGAGGCTTGCATGCTGCTAGGATGTCGATGGGACTTCCAGACAGAAGGTGGGCTCAGAAGAAAGGCCTGGCTATCAAGCTTCCCACACCGGCCCATGAAAACCTGACGGGTCACAAAGGGTCGGTCTATAACCCATCATGGGGATGGCGAGGTTCCATTCCAAGGGCTGCCCACGGGCACCGTGACTCGGGTGCCAGCTCGATGCTCGATAGCAGCTGACAGCAACTCCTTATGCAGCCTAGCAGGGCCGGGGCTGCTTGGCCTAAGACGCCTCCTCCCGTTCTCCCAAAGCCCTGTGAGGCCAGTACTCTGACTCCCACTTTACAGACAAGGAGGCAACAGAAGCAGAGAAATGTCACCATGCTGGCTGTTGGGTGGCGGGGCAGAGTTGGGATCCGAGCGTGCTAGCCCCAGGAGTTCTTCAAAGCCCAAGAACTCGGAATGAACAAGGCCTTTGTCGGGAAGGCATAGGAACGGCATCTGGGAGGTGAGACGGGAGCGGGTCCGTCTTCTCCACGCCGTCACTTTTTTCCTTTGCTCTTGGCCCTTCTCCCACAGGAAGAGTTGCTCAGATCTACTTTGTTTGAAGTAGAAAGAGTATTGGCTTTGGAAACCAGGAAACCCACCCCCCACCCCCACCCCACCACCACCACCATTCTAGCCTTAACTGCGGGCAGCTCTGTGGTATTAGGCAATTTACATGGCCCCTCTTGGCTGAGAGTCCTTCCCCTGTAGAACAAGGTGGAGAAAATCTCAAGTCCCTTCCGCTCCAAGACTCCAGTTCTTCTCGACTTGGTGTGGAGGAGGAAAAGGAAAGACTGTCGCAGGGGTCCCCACTTTATTGGTTACATAGAAATGGTCCCCCCTCTCAGAGGTCCCTGCAGCCCCTTTCATTATTACAGACCTATTGGAACCTTGACCAAGAAGTCTTGACCAGTTGGGTCAATATCAGGCCCTCTACTCCCATGGAACTTGGCCTTCTTCTTCCTTCGGGGTTCTGGGTATCTCACAATGAACCTTGCTTTTTCTCAACCCCGGGCAGAAATGCCACCACCACAATCACCACTGTCCCCTTCCCCTGCCAACACACATAGACACACACACACACACACACACACACACACACACATACACACACCCTCCTGGCCCAGAATTGCTGGCACATTCATAGAGAAGCATTTTGAAGGGACAACCTGCGTTCCGGCTGGCACGCTCCCCGCCACGGGATTTTTCACCCCAACGTTGCTTTTAAATAGATATGTATTTATATATGTATAAATATCTCTTTCCCTGAGGGGCAATAAAGCTCAGCCAAGTGAGAATTCAGCGCAATCCAGTAGAAATTCATCGTGAAGGAATTTCATTGGGGTGGAGAGCAGATATTGTAGATTCAGGAGCTCACGCAGTTAATAGAAATTGCATGTGACATTTCCTTTCTTCCCCCCCTCCCTCCCCCTTTAAATTAACAAAGGGTATGTCGCCTCCCCCATGTTTACCAATTTAAATGGTGATTCCCCTCCCCCCCACTTTGGGACCCTAGGCAATCGAAGAGTAGGGGTTAAATAATTTGTCAAAGGGTAGAGGCTAGAAAGAGTTGGGGCTTTGAAGAGGATAGTGGGGGTAGGGGGAGACTGGAATCTGCCAGCAGCAGCATTAAATGCAGAGTTATGCCCTAGGCATAATATATCAAAGAAAATATAATGCATCCAGCTTAAAACTAATGATTGCCATATAATTAGATGAGAACCATTGTGCTATAAATGTGTATTCTTTAGCGTGCTGTGATTTTACTGTAAAAAAAAAGAGAGAGAGAGAGAGAGAGAGAGCGAGAGCAAGAAAGAAGGAGACAGAAAAACACAGAGCCCAGCAACATACTATAAAAAGAACCCTCTGTTGACTTCTCTGCTGTTTAGTATTCCTTGGCTGTTCTCCCTTGGGAGTGTGTAATTAGTACTTTATGAAGAGTACATTTAAAGCAGTTTAATATTCACCTCATTCAATCTGAAACAATGTGATCCATGCTTAGACAAATCAGTGCTCCTTGCTGACATAATCTGTCAGAACATTACCTCTGAAAAGACCTTTCAAGAGGTTTGGATGTTAATTAGTTGTCTATCATGTATAAACAGAGCAGCGAGCAGAAGGGGCTCCGACAGGCCAGAGGGGGACGCTGGGAAATGCATTTTGTATGAACGAACGGTGCTTGCAGGGGGGTCTTTTCCGTTCTCTCCACCTCCCCCTCCCAGCCCCTCCTCTGCCTCCACCCGTGTCAGCAGCCACACAGCTTTGGACATCTTCCGGGAAAGAAAAGAGCTTTCCGGTTGGAGCCAAGGAGGCCACCGCTGGCACTCGGAGGGGACTGTGGATGCTACGGTGCGCACACACGCACACCCTGTCCCCTTGCCTAGAGGTTCAGCAACTCCCGTCGTAGCGCCAACTGTATGCAGAGAAAGAGGAGTGATTCACACGGGGCTACTCTGCGGAGTCCCCAAAGCACGACCTGCAGGCCAAGATGGGCTTGCCAGGAAGGGGGCCAGAGGGTGGGGGTGTCCCCGGCTTGGGGGCTAGCTAGCACGCCCGCTGGGGTGGAGAGAGTCTGGCGGGAGCAGGAGGAGACGGGCACCCTGGTACACTTCACCTTCACCTCCAAGCCCCCCCCCTGCCACTCCAGGAAGTCAGACTGAAGTACAGAGTGGCACGCTGCCAGCACAGCACTAACGTGCACCCTCCACTTCCCTCAGCACCCCAGATTCAGAGCGTCCACGGCCACAGGGTCGAGGCCCCACGGGGAAGGCGGACCTTTCCCCAAACGGACGCTACAAGCGAAAGAGAGGCTGCAGGGTCTTCCTACGTCAGATGCCTCAGGACTTCAACCTGCCATCCTTTGTTTGCCACTTAACATGCCTGCGTGCAGACCCCTCCCTAGCAAAGCAAAGATGCCCACCGGACAGTCGGTCAAGAAATCATTCGATTGCTCTGGCAGTCGGCGCATAAGTCCAATCGGCGCATAAATCCAAGATGGCGAGGTCTATCGGGAACCCACTTCCCACCCAAAGTGCAGGTGCCCTCTCCTGCCCTCCCCTCCCCTCCCTTCCCCTGCTGCCCACCTTGCTGTCTGCAGGACTGGCAGCAGGTCCTCGCCCCACACTCAGGCACCCCACTCCCTTCCGTGCCACCACCTCATCTACTAAGCACCTACTATGTGCTTTGTACTGTGCTGCGTTCCAGGGCACCAACCACGACTCAGTCATGGTCTCTGCTCCTGAGGCATTTATCGATCCATACGCTTTTAACTGCAGCTTGGAGTAATTATAAGTAATGTAAATGGGGGTGGGGGTGGAGATATAACGTAGTGGTTAGGAAGAAGGGCCCTGGAGTCCAGCTGCCTGGGTTCAGTTCCCAGCCTTACCACTGAGAGCTAGGTGACCTTTGACAGCTTGTTTAACTGGTCGAGGCACAGCCAGTTAAGCGCTGGCCTCCTAACTAAGAAGTTGGTGGTTTGAACCCACCTGTCACTCCATGGTGGGCAGGAGGGGTGGGGGCGGGGGAGAGAGATGAGACCATCTGCTTTGATGAAGGTTTAAAGCCTCACAGACTGTAGAGAGCAGGTCTACCCTGCCCTATAGGATTGCTGTGAGCAAGTCGATGCAATCACAGTTCCCCTAAGCCTCAGTTTCCTCCTCTGCAAAACGGCCCGAAGAATGCTGAACTCAACAGGACAGTAAATATTAAATGAGATGTGGCACAGAAAGAATCGGGTGGAGGGGGGTCCTTGAACGCTCGTCTTCAAACAAGTAACCATCTAAGTGACGTGTCAGCTAGCTCCACACAGAAAGAAGCACGTCATCCCATGTGATCCCAGGATCGCAGAGCATAAAACTCAAGATCAGAGGAGGGAATGGGATTAGAGGGTGAACTCAGAGCACCTGGTTTGCAGAAGGTCATGGATGACAGGGCAAGCCCAAATTCCATGCTCCAAGTCCCCAGGTGGATTAAGCCTCCCTTGAGTTTCCTCAGATCATTAAACATGGACCAGCGAATGGCCTTGCCTTTAGCTCACATGCATTGGAAAGTGGATTGCTGCAGATACGATTTGGTTGAATGTTGACATCTCATCCCCTGTCTGCCCTTGGGACCCATTTTTAATTTGTTTCCCTTTTAATTTGTTTCTTCTGCTTTCACTTGGATTGAGGCTCGCTGAGGCTATGTCTTGTCGATGGAGGCTATGTCTTGTTGTCTTGTCGCTGGGGCTCATCGTGTGATTTTCTGCTTATGGAATCCAGGCTAGGTACATCTGTAGAGGCCACAATCGGATGAATCTTTCCTTGGAGTTACAACAGGGAGGGTGAGGGCAGTAAAATGGGCGAGGGGGTTTAAAGAGGAACCAATAGGAATAGGTACAAAACTGAAGAAAATGTCTTAAAACTGATTGTGGTGGCGATTGCATAAGTCCTTTTAATAGCTGCAACCCACTGGCAAACAAGCAAATGCATGAGCTGACGCCGTCACCTGCCGAGCAAAAGGCTCACAGAGCAATAAACGCTCAACTGCTCTTTGCCGCCTAAAATCACACGCTAATAGGAGGCGAACTCACACCATATTCCGGAAGGAGCTAGTTAACTGCACCTCGGAAGTCTTAGGAGGGGGCAACGCCATGTTTGAGCTGTGCTCTCAAGGACTGGGCAGACGTTGACAGAAGCACCTGGGTAGCACAAGTGGTCTGCAATTAGCCCCTGGCCTCAAGGTCGGCAGTTCAAAACCAGCCAGCCGTGCCAGGGATGAAAGGGCATAGGGAGGCGCTGCCAGGAAGATCACAGCCAAGGACCCTGTGGCACAGCCCTGCTCTTAAGCACGTGGGGTCACCGTGAGTTGGCATCAACGCCTCCACATCGATGGTGGGCGCTTTCTCTTGGTGGTGGGGGAGGGGGGGACATAGAAGTTTCCCATAGAAGTGAAGGTGTTTTCTAGAGAGAGGGACCCCGCATGGGGTGCACTAGACGCGTGGAAATGGACAGGCTATTCAGGAGCTAGCGAGACTTGGCCTGTGCATCATGCCACACTGCTGGGTGACTGCCAGGAGGCTGGTCCCAGTGCAGCCCTCCAGGGTCAGCCCTGAGATGCTGCAGGCACCTACAGGAAGCACGCTGGGTTTATACCGCTGGCTGACAAGTGGGTCCCCACCTACCAAGAGCCTGGGAACTAGTCCCTTCTCCTTGTATTTCTCAAAAAAACAGAAGCATCAGGGGACTCAAGCGCCCTCAGCCGGGGTCCCGTGCACAAACTGGAGCCGTGGGCAGAGCTGGGATTAAATCCAGGCAGCCGGGGAGGGGCTCACTCGAGACCGAGGCTGGCCCCGGCCGCTTCTCCAGCCCTGTGTGCTAACACACACTTGCTGGGAAGACGGGTACGCAGACGGGTACACTGGGAAGACGCTGGTACGCGGAAGCTGTCATGGGTCATAGAGAGAGCTCACTCAAGCGCACGTATTCCCCCAAGAGGGGTGGTGTTTTCATTTTCCACATGAGAAGAAGCCAGAACTGAAAGGGGCCATGTATTCTCCACATCTCCTCTCGGCAAAGCCCTAGGCCTCCCTGACCCTCCAGTGAAGGGAGGTCTCCTCTAGCCCTCAGACTTCCACCCAACCCCTGCCCAGGACGATGGTTATGGGGCCATGGTTCCCACCCTCCACCCCAACTCCTACTCTTCTGCCTGCCAGCCTGCCTTCAGCCTTCTCCCTCCCTCTGAGCCCAGCTATCAAGGCTGCCTGATCCACTAGGATCCTCTTTCTACCCAGAGCCTATCAAGGCTGCCCCAAAGCAGGTCCCTAGGTGTTTCTCGTGACTCTCCACCCCACCCCACCCCCACCCATCTGCAGAATGCCCTGGATCCCCTCCCTCAGCCTCCCCCTGCCCTCAGCTCTAGTTTGCACCGACCAGCTCCCTGACACCACCCCAGGCCTGCGTCCTCCTCACCTCAAGCAACCCCAGCATGAATGCATGGCTTCCATCACCCCATAAGAATGAATTGGGGTGTGGGCCACTGTTGCACAGCAAACACCAGGAGGGGCAACCTCAGGTGCTGCATTCCCTTGCTCATTGAACGGGAATGATGACATCAGCGCCCATCTCTCAGGTGCGATAGGGCAGGTCTTTTACATGCACTTCTCTCACGACAGCCTTCACGGCAGGTCTAGCACCATCAGACAATCTAAGTGCCTCTGGGGGGAGTCGAACAAGCAGTCCAGAGGCACACAGCCAGGGAAGACGGTAGCTTTCAAGCAAGACTCTGATCCAGTTCTCCCCAGCTCCATCATAGCCAACCAAGCAAAACTAGAACAGACCTAAATCTGTAAGATGTAGATGTGCCACGAGGAGAACTGGAGCAGGAAAAAAGTGTGGTTGGTGGCCCGCCAGAAACGTCCACCCCATCCTGGTACCATGTGCACCTGTGGCATAGCAACGGAATCTCTTGACTAGCAGAATTGCAAGCCACGATGGCCGGCTCAAAGTTGATTGCCAACATCACTGGGAATGCTCGGTGCTCTTCTCGATTCCGGTCATAATCCAGTCTTCCAAGTCGGGGCCCCACAGGGACGTGCCTCTTCCCAGGCTCCCACTCCAGGGCTTCAGCTGCTGATTTTCCTCTTTCTGGCTCTCGTTCTGGTGCACCTGTCATTTACGGATCCAGGTGTGCTCCGACTCACTGCACTGTCCATGACGGAACCAGTGCCAACTGGTTTCAATCCCTGCTTTACAGAAGTGTATTGTCCTCCAGTTCAAATGCAGGGCATCCGCAGGGTCATGCTGTCTCAAGATCAGCACCCGGGGAGGACTCTGCGGTAGTCCTGACAGTGTCCTAGTCTACCTTGGCTGAGAGACAGTGAGTTGTCACAGGGCCATCCCGCCTATGTGTGAATCTCTTTCCCTGTCCCTTCTCACCTTCTCTAAGATACCCCTCAGCAGGGATTCATTCAGGCCAGGGCTGACTCAACCTTTGTATGGCTTAACTGACAGTCTCTTTCTTCAAAGAAGAATATCTTAGTTTCTCAAATTCAGTCAGAGTTCTGGGTAGGGTGGGTAGGGTGGTTAGGACCTCCCAGTGTTCAATTCTCAAAGATCTAATCCTTTCTCTACCTAATGTCCCAAAGCTCTCTTCCTGACACCAGACCAGGGTCTGACAGGTGACAACTCACAGGCCAGGTTGGTCTGCTTTGGGGTCAGACTTGGGAGCTATGTACAATTTTTTTGTGTGCCAGAGGGTGGTTAAGAATAAAAAAAAAGATTAAAAAAAAAGAATAAAAAAGAGAAGACAAGCCAGTCAAGGTACAGTGTAGCAACAATGAAATGTGCAGCTTTCCTCTAGTTCTTAAATGCTTCCTCCCACCCACGATCATGATCCCAGTTCTACCTTATGAATTCAGCTAGACCAGGGGATGTACACTGGAGCGGGAAAAGTGGGGAATCCAGGATAGATGATTCCTTCGGGACCAGTGGTGAGAGTGGTGATCCTGGATGTGTAGAGTAGAAAGGGGGAACCAATTGCAGGGATCTACATATAACCTCCTTCCTAGGGTACAGACAACAGGGAAGAGGGTAAAGGGACACATCAGACAGTGTATGATATGAGAAAAATAATGATACTTTGTAAATTATCAAGGGTTCATGGGGGAGGGGGAGTGTGGAGGGAGGGAAAATATAGACCAAGGGCCTAAGTCGAGGGAGGATGTTTTGAGAATGATGATGGCAACAAATGTACAAATGTGGTCTGCATACAATGGGTGGATGTATTGATTGTGGTAAGAGTTGGATGAGCCCCCAATAAAATGATTTTTTTTTAATTAAAAAGAGAAAGACACACGACAGAGACACTGCGCTGCCCACAGCGCTATCCAGGCCTTACAGGAAGTTTGCCGACCTCCACACTTGAGAACATGGGGGAGGTGGGGGGTGGGCGGACCTTGGTGAGCATTCAGTCCCAAGCATTGGGAACTAGAGACGCATAGCGAAAGGAACATAAACACACACACACCTCACTGCCATCGCGTTGGTGACAAGTCATAGTGACCCAGAGGACAGGGTGGAAGCACCCAGTGGATTTCCGAGCCTGTCGCTCTGTACGGGCGCCCAAAAGCCCCATCTTTCTCTCACGGAGCAGCTGGTGGCAAGAGCCACCGTTGGGAAGAAAGATGACAGGTCCTCCCCTGTTTGGTATCAGTGAGGTGAGGTTAAGGGGGCACCACCGCTTCTCTGTGTGCGGGGCTTAGCAGTGGCGATGGGAAGGTTTACCGGCCACGTCTTCTTCGGTTCAACAGTTAACCTGTTTTGCAAGGAGCCCTGCTTTGGGAATGAAATGTGAGCAGGAAAGTGACAAGTTCAGGGAAGGCCCCTGGTGACTGACCCTCCCCAGCACCTTCCCATCCGACCCCGGCAGCCTCTGACACCTGGATCTGGAGCCGCCCAGGCAGGGCTGCAGGGGACTGTGCAGACAGAGCAGGTTCCAGGCCGGTGACCGACAGCCTCCCCACTCTTTGGGAACTGCTCCCGCCACGGAGTCATCCCCAAGGAGAGGATTCCAACCTGCTGTGCCTTCCAGGTCCACAACTGCCAGGAGGCAGAAAAGTCTGACTACAATGCGGCCCAGCCTTTCCACCAGCTGGCTGTGTGGCCAAGGGCAGGCCTCCATCCCTCTCTGTGCTTCCCTTTCCTCCCAAAGAAGGTGGGTGAGTGATCTCCACCCCAGCCCCAGCGGCGGCCCACATGGGATTCTTTGGAAGCCGATGAGATCACGTCTGTGCGCTGCTTGGCGGAAGGAGGCAGCCGGAGAGAAGGACAAGGTAGTATTATGCTCTGGTTGGGCCGCTGCCATGGCGTGACGGGGATGCACAAGCACTCCACAGGCCTGGGGAGCCAGCCCCCCCTAACGCTCCAGGAAGGCAGGAGGTCAGAGCCAGCCTGGGCTTCGGAATCGCTGAGGTGTGCATTCAAAGCCCCGACCGGCCACTCAGATGACTCTGTTACCCCCTCCAGTTGATGTGTGTCCTCCAGTCTCCTCACCTATAAAACGGGAATGGCCCAATGGGAAAAGACCCCAGGGCAGCAGGACTAAGCCTGAAGTGATCCCAGGCGCCCGGTCATCACTCGTTACCGTGGGTGCTCCGTACCCTCTCCTCTTGTCTGGGAACCTTTGTGTCTTCCTCCATCGACGACCTCTCGGTCAAGGCAAATGGCCCCCGTCTGTGTTCTCCTGGGGGCAGACTGCAGCAGGAGCAGCGGTTAGGCCTGCCTCGCCCCCTGTGGTAAGAGTGGACTGGAGGCAGGGGAGAGTGGGGGGAGCACGGGCCTTCTCCCTGCATCCTGCAGGGAGCCTGTGCACCACAGGGCAGCAGTCTGAGGCCTGGAAGCTGAGGGCCTCCCCCCCAAAGTGCCACAGAGTCTTTTCCCCTCTTGGAAAGGGGTGGAGAGGGGGCCCTGGTTCCCGGGCTCAAGTCCCAACTGCTGCAAGTCAATACTCACAGCTCCCCAGAGGGAGGGGCCCAGAGGTCTCACTCCCTCCCATTGGAGCTACGGTAAAGGAAGGCTCTCCTTGAGTGCCTGACTCCATGGTTCCTCAGAGATCACCAGAAGTGGGCTCTTCCCTGGCTTTTTCATTTATTTTATTTTCTCTCCTCTAGACCAGGAAGGGGCATAAAGGTGGTGTGTTGAACATACGTGGGAAAGCGGCCCCGGGTCTGAGCTGGGCGGGGCGTCGAGGGGGCATTGGCTGAGGTGGGGAGGGAGAATCAGGGGAGGAGAGGAAGCTGGGAGGTTCATCCAGCAGAGGGTGTGAGAAGCAGTCACAGCCTGGCCAAGGCGTCCGTCCGTCCGTGCAGCTAACACCAAAGCTGCTGAGCCAATCTGGCCGAGACCGTCTGAATTAGTCACCGGCTTGGACCAGGAGTTGGATGGGTTACATAACAGCCTCTCCTGCTCTCCATTGGCTCCCCTGCGCCGGGGCTGTACCAGATGAAGGGTCTCAAGGCAGGGGCTCAAGGTCCGTGAACCCACTGGGCCCTCCCTAGACATGCTGCAACCCTGCAGGGCCAGAAGGAGGCGCCAGCTGTTCACCTCCTGTCTGAGGCTTTGGCCATCCTGCCTTCAGATCCACCCAGCAGCCCGAGGCTGGGGCAGGCAGGAGGAGCCCCAGGAGGAGTGAAATCTGTCAGCCCACGGCCACCAGGAGCCCTCTACGTTCTCCTGCCCAAGTCATTCTCAGACATCCTTGTATTGATCCTCATCCATAGACACTCTCATTGGAGGTTGTTCAAGGCACCATGGGGGCTGGACAGCGGAAGAAGACATGATTGTACAGCAGCAGCCTACTGCCTCCAGCCCGGGCTGACTCGTAGCCACCTTACGGGACAGAGTAGTAGGACTGCCTTTGCTTAGTTTCCGAGGACTGTAACTTCACAGGAAGAGGAAGCCCGTCTCTCTCCAGATAAGCAGCTGGTGGTATCGAACCTCGGACCTTGCAGATCCCAGCCAAACCCGTAGCAGCAGGAGCGTGAAATCGCAAGGCCTTTTCTCCAAAGAGAAGATACTCTCACAGCCAGGAGGCACTGAGCAACTGGCTCAGCCAAGGGGGTCTCTTTAGAATGGCCCTAGCTAAGGGGTGGAGGGACCAGGCTCCACGTGGAAGATGCCAGGACCACGTAGGCTGGTGGGCAGATTTGCGAGTCCGTGTACTCGCGCGTTGTGCAGGACCAGATGAGGAAGAGTAGCTGTTCACAACCAATGACAGCTAGTCTTGTTGGCGATATTAATAATGTAAGCATGTATTCCGTTCCTAACGGGGTGGTGGTGGCGACGATGAAAACGATGGGAGAGGGGCCAGCAGGTGTGCCGTTTGGGACTCCGGGCCCTGGGGACTCTGGCTCTTTCTTCCTCCCCCTGGCATTTCCGTTGCACGGGCTCGACGGCAGTACATATACATAGCAAGGCTACAAGCCTGAGCATCGTCCCCGCAGGACTTGGGACCCTGAGCAGGCCCCGGTGAGTCACACAGGGAGAGTCACGCACCGCACCACGAGGGTGAGAACACAGGAGCCAGGAGCTAGCCCCGGGATCTGGGGAGAAGAGCAATCACAACGTGGAGGGCCACGTTCACTACTTACCCGCCCCCCCCCACACACACACACACACACACACACACACCAGATGTGGGGTGACTGCTGGGAAGGAGCCTGGCTGCCCGCCAGCCCAGCAAGCCCATCTCACAGTTGAGAAGAGGGAGGCCCAGAGAGGCGAAAGGACTCCCCCAGGCCCACACAGCA
>PVJH01014662.1:0-56104 GCA_004026705.1 Nesogale talazaci | reverse complement strand
ACAATAAACTATGAATAGTGTGGCAGTCATGTGCTTATGTTAATTTCATGATTGAGAGGTAGGAGTGGAGTCTAGCCTGTTAATCTGGAGACAGCTATTGAGTAGCCAATAAGGCCTCTGTGTGGGCATGACTTTCTCCTGATACATCTGGGAAATCTCATGATATTTCCCTCGTGGTGATGAGAATCTATCTCCCCAACTGGTGAGAGTTAGTCTCAGAGACAATGAATCATGGACAAGACAAGATGGCAGTGTCTGAGGAGCCGGAAGAGAAGCCACATGGCTTTTGCCTGATGGAGCTACACCTCTGAAGCTGGAGAGGCCATGTGGGGACCCCTGCCAGGGATGATTTGCTTCAGCCACCACTGGATGCTGTTGATGGAACCTAGCCCTGGAATTGAGGAGCCATGAGGGGATGCCTGCCAGCACCAGGACTCTGCACTCATTGTCCTGTGACTTCATGAGTCCGAAGGAAACTTTATAGACTGATATCAGGCACATGGGTTAATATCAGACTTATGACTTTGTACTGGACTGGATTGGGATGCTTTCTTAATGTCCTATTTCTCTTATATATAAACCTTTTCCTTATATCCATATATGTGTCTATAAATTTGTTCCTCTAGTCTACCCAGACTAACACATTTTGGTACCTTAGGAGTGGGGTACTAGAGGAACAAATCATAAGATGGAGGGTGAATGCTTGTTTGACTTTTGCTTCATGGTACTGTTACTTCTTTGGCTAGCCATAAGTCAGATATGTTCTAGCAGTTTACTGAGTTATTTTCTGGAAAAAATATGGGGAAGTTCAAGTTTTGATTATTTTGTTTGGAAGCTGTCTTTGGTTGTTCTTATATAAAATGGATACTGTTAATGTATATCTTGAGCTCAGAGGTGGGGGCTGCTATTTGAGTATCCTGGAGCCGGTTCTGTTTGGGGACAATGGTTAAGAAGGTAAGAATGCCTGACCAAAACATGGATCTGTTTTGATGCCTTCAGAGACCTAATTCTGTGTTTTTGTGTAAACAATAGTTTAGATAATGATATTAATTAGCTTAATAAGTATTGACCTTGACTGTTTTAAGAATTAAGTTTGATTTCTGACCATGCTATTTGTACTGATTTCTTATGCCTATTATTGTAAATATAAGGATGTATAGAAATATTTTTTGGCAAGTATGAAAAGAATTTGTAAATCCAGTCACCACTAGAGGGTTTAGGACTCAGCTTCAAAGGCATCTCTGAAGAGAATAACCCCATCATGTCCTTTGATGGGTTTAGGCCACAACTGGAAAGACTTCTCTGAAGAAATTAGCCCCACCAAGTGTTTTGGAGTACTCAGAATGTTTGCACTCTTAGTGAAGGTCACAGTGACCACTGAAGAATGAGGAACTTTTCCTTTTTGGAAACTTTGAACTGTGATCTGTGCTAACAGTTGGAAAATGGAACCATGAAGATAATTCCTCTCTGGGACTCAATGTTAAAGGACACCTGTGGCAGGCTGAAATGCTTGCTGGATTTCCACCTGGCTCTACTCTTTGAGTAGAAATAGGAGAACTGCAGCAATAAATAGATGGATTAAATTTGGCCACATGTGGGACATGGTTCACAGGAAATAGAGGAGATGAGAGCGGATTGACTGGTCTGAAGTTCATGACCTAGGATGAGAGAGCTAGGCATGTTGAGAATTAGTGATGGGACCTTGGTCTAAAGGGAAGGTAACAATGTCTACCCTGGTGTGGCTAAGTGAAACAGCCCACATTGAGTTGACCAGAACCTGAACAGAGGAAGAGAAGCCATTTGAGTCTGTGAACTGGTGCATATTGCTGCTGACTTTATGGATGGCCTGTCCTGATTTGACTTTGCTAATGGATACACACTTCAGGAGTTTCCAACTAGAATGAAGATTCTTCACGTTGGATATGATTGTTTCTTCAGAGCACTGGGTTGATGTAAGTGGGCAATATAGAATTAGATACCTAAAATGGGGGAATAAAGGCATGAGGTGGTTGGCTTGCAAGCTCTCATAGGTGGTGGAATATATATTCATAGGATTATAGGATCAAGGTGTATATATTATGCAACTGCAATTGTAAGGCAAAGGATATGTTTTGTTTTGTTCACTTATAAAATATTAATTTTGAATGATGATGACGCATGTTGAATTGTATGCATTATAGTTTTTTCCTGTTAGGTATAGAGATGATTTCATTGTTTATTTGAAAGTTACATATGATTACAGAGTTATGTGAAAGTGTGAAATTAACAAGGGGTGGTCTGTGGCAGTCATGTGGTTATGTTAATTTCATGATTGAGATGTAAGGGTGGAGTCTAGCCTGTTAATCTGGATATAGCCATTGAGTAAGCAATGAGACATCTGTGTGGGCATGAATTTCTCCTGATACGTCTGGGAAATCTCATGATATTTCCCTCATGGAGATGAAAATCTATCTTCCCAATTGATCGGAGTTAGTCTCAGAGACAATGAATCACGGACAAGACAAGATGGCAGCGTCTGAGGAGCTGGAGGAGAAGCCACATGGCTTTTCCCTGATGGAGCTAGACCTCTGAAGCTGGAGAGGCCATGTGGGGACCCCTGCCAGGGATGATTTGCTTCAGCTACCACTAGATGCTTTTGATGGACCCTGAGCCCTGGAAGCGAGGAGCCATGAGGGGACGCTTGCCAGTGCCAGGACTCTGCACCCACTGTCCTGTGACTTTAGGAGTTGGAATGAGACTTTATAGACTGATATCGGGCATATGGGTTAATATCAGACTTATGATTTTGTACTGGACTGGATTGGAATGCTTTCTAATGTCTTATTTCTCTTATATATAAACCTTTTCCTTATATCAATATGTGTGTCTATAAATTTGTTCCTCTAGTCTACACACATAGCCTTTAGGAGAATGAGAATTTTAGAGCACTTTATTGTGCTTTGAGGGGAATTATACATAAATTAGGAAGCTGTTGGGTGAACAGAACCAGGAAATTTTGTTAGTCTGGGTAGACTAAAGAAGCAAATTCATGGAGATAGTCATATGTATATAAGGGAAAGGTTTGTATACAAGAGCAAGTGAACATTGAGAAAAACAGCCCAGCCTTGTCCAGAACAAGTCCTTAAGTCTAACATTAGCCCATATGTCTGACAGCAATTTATAAAGCTCTCTTTTACTTACAAAACACATGTAATGATTTTGAATGCAGGAAGGTCATAGGCAAGCAGGTGGGTATTGTTGTAAATTCATTGGCATTGTAAGCATCTCATTACTGACAGGGGAAAAGTTTTCATGTGACTTCTCCAGGTGCAGGATCTTGGGTGCATCAGGTGCAAGTCCATGTGGCTTTTCCTCAGGGATTCTCACAGCGAGTCAGCAGAGAGAGAAAGTGTCTTCAGTCTCTAAGGCCTCATTGGCTATGATCTGATTGACAGGCTAGACTCCATCCCTACATACTTAATCATTAAACAGACAATCATGTAACTACCACAGTAGTAGTGCATTATTTAAAATCTGGAAAAGTGTTTCAGGTTATATCTTCTCTTCATATTTAATCAATCTAAATAATATGAACCAAACTGCAGCAGAAGTTTTAGAGAAAGGCTGAAGAACTTGTGGAATGAAGATGACACAGCTTTGCTTTCTGAAGGTGAGGAGGATTTTAATCATTTTAATCATTTTCTGGATTATAGGCTGATTACAGAATCTCCCTGTGGCTGACTGCTGCATTCCTGGGCTCTGCTTCCTTTGATGGTGCATTGGGTCCCCCTGGGTTGGAATAGACTAGAGGAAACTTAACAGCAACACACCATGGAGGATTTATGCATTGGAAACTACAACTCACAAGTCCTCATAATGTGGCCAATAGTTAATTTAACGTCATGATAAATCAAGAAAGTTTGAAGTGATCAAAACTTTTGTCTTTCTTGGATCCACAATTAATTCCCATTAAAGCAGCAGCAGAAGATCAAAAGATGAACTGAATTAGGTAAATCTGTTACACCAACACTTTTCTTTGCTTCATATGCATGTGAAGTTGGGCATCACATAAGGAAGATCTAAGTTTAGAATGATCAAAAACTCAAATGTGCAAGCTAAATGCTCAATTGCTAGAAGGCTAATAAAGTACATGTGGTCGGATCTAGCCATTAACATTGTATTGCCTCACATAGTGACAAAAGTTTAAATTATAAATGACAAACTAAATAAAAATTCAGCTTTTAAAGATAAAGAGCATGTGCTCATCAAAAACACTTTTCCAAAAACCTATTATAAAAATACATGCAAAGTTATAACTGGGGGCTGAGCTCCGGTGGCATATTGATTGAGTGCGGAACTGCGGCCCACTGACTTGGCAGTTCAAATCCAGCAGCAGCTCTCCAGGAGCAAAGCTTGGCCTCCCATGTCCACCAGAGGACAGTGATGTCCACCCCCTCCCCCAAATATAGCTAATGACCAAAAGACTGAGTGATTCAGTGAAAAAAAGGGGAAAATTACTTTAATAGACATTTCACTGAAAATGACATTCACATGACCATAAATCCGATGAAGAGCTACTCTGGTATTAGAGCTATCCCAAACCAGTATGAGACACTATTTTACCCCCATTATTACACCTAAGATAAAGAACAAAACCAGGAAACAACAGATAGTGAGGTTGTAAGGAAATAGAAACACTTGCCCATTGTTGGAGGTGATATGCAATGGTACAGCTGTTGTGGAAAAACGACTTTGGTTAAGAAGTATTTTATTTTGTTTTGTTTTAAATAATCCTAATAATAGAACTACCATGCAGCCAACTAAATTCACCTCTCAGGCAAAATGCTTGAGAGCAGACTCAGTGAGGTGAACACTAGCATTCACTGCAGCACTCGTCACAACAACTAAAAGGAGAAACAAGATAAATGACTTTAAAAAGAACACAAAAATAAAATATGTCACATTTATACAATAGATGGCTTTGAGGAAATTACAAAATATTTATGGGAAAAATAATGAAAAAAAATTCTCATGAATTTTAGAAGTCATCCTGTATTTAGTCATGATGGTTAGAGTTTAGAAATGATATCTTGTAGCATATTACAATAAGAATGGAAGAATACAGAAGTCAGTCACAGAAGGACACATTTTGTGTGGCATTCAATTTTTTGAATAAAATAAGAGAATATAAATGTGTACATGGCAAAGTTAATTAGCTGTTACTGGATATATGAAAGAAGTGAAGGAGGGGATTAGTAGCGATATAAGTAAATATGAATATATCAAATTGGCATAATGTTGTAAAATTAGTGTAATTGCTGTCAATAATCCATGCTGTTGTTAGATGATGCTGAGCTTCCAACTGACTTTACATACACGTGATTGATATTCCGTTCCACACTCATCCTCTGGTCTCAGTTTTGCTTCTGATAGTGAACTTCTTCATTGCTTCCTCCCACGTTTGTTTTCAGTTTCATCTTTCTGTATTCAATCTGGAGAATTTCATGGGTAAAATCACCTTTTGTTTTGTTACAAAAGGTATTCGTAACCTAGTTGCTGATCTTGCAAATATCTATCATACAATATTAACTTTATTCATTTATTTTTTTTTGTGGGCATCACTGCCCTGGTAGGAGTGGAGGGCCAGCCTTGCTCCTGGAGAGCTGCTGCTGGATATGAACCACCAACACTGTGGGCCCAGTCCTGCAATCAACCACTACACCACCGGGGCTCAGCCCCCAAGTCCTTATTTTTAATAACTGTTTGTTCTTTTCTTTCCAACTTTTACCATCCAGTCATCAAAATCTCTCATTGCATTGTGGTTTCATGTTTTACTACATTCTGATTGAATGGTTGGTACATAAATTTGAATTATATTATTACTTATTAGATTTTCTTATACGCAGACAGATGTTGTATTATAGACAATATTAAACTTTGAGATAGATGTTGAAATGTACTTTATGATGATAAATATGACATCATTCCTCTTGATTCTGTCAATCCAGTAGAGATTATGATTGTCTGGTTAAAAAAGTAGCTAATGCCAGTCCATTTCACGTCACCTATACCTAGAATATAGGCTATTATGCATTCCATTTCATTTTTATGACTTCCTGAGATTCATATTTAATACAATTCAATTTCCAAATATTAACAAATGCCTGCAGTTGTTCTTCTTCATCGTGAGTCTTGCTCCATCAGCAAATGATGATCTTGTAAGTGAAGACCTTGCCTCTGTAAGCATTACACTATCCGTTTTATTATTGCTGGCTCTTTTTTGAGAAAACAGTTCTTCTACAGTCATTTTGAGTGAATTCCAACTTGAAGAGCTCACCTATTGGCTATGTCTCTGACAAGGTTCCATTGTTACTTTTATGGTTTAAAGTAGCTAATTCTTTGGAAGTGGAAAACCTGTTCCTAATCTAGAAACTCTGGTGAAAACTGTTCACTTGGAGTGGATCTGGTGGTATTTGAAATACCAGTGACAGTTTCAATCATGAGAGCAACACAGAAGTCATCGAGTATGGCAAACTTCTAGAAAAGTGGTGGGTCAATAAGTTGTACACTTGTCAAAAGTTCCACTGGCACAGTATGTGTAATAAATATTATGATGACTTGAATTGTATGCCCTGAACATGCATGTTGATTTTACTGGGCCATGCTTTTCAGTGTTATAATAGTAATGCAATTATGTAATCATCCCCAGAAGACCTGATGTGATCCTTCAATCAGTTGTAAGGGAGTAAGAGTTACATGTACCACACTACTCCACCACCGTGTTGTTATATGAGGTACATAGAGGTACCTATCTCTTCTTTTATCTTACAAGACATAAAGAGAAGGAGACACAAGCATTGAGAGTGGAACCTTCTTCCACCCCTACCACTCAGAAGGGTAGGTACTGGAGTACTTTCTTTGGACCCAGAAACAAAACACAAAACAGAGCATAATTCACTGGTATCAAGTCACTGCAAATCATAGTGACACAATAGGACAGAACAGAAACTCAAGACCATAAATATTTAGGGGAAAAATAAAAGAAACACATATTTCTTCCTAGGCATGAATACCTTTGTGGTTCTACTAGATTTCTGGTCAACCAGTATGAATGGAAGCAAACACATTCATCCAGAGGCAGCAGAGAAGGAAAAGACTCTTCTAGAGCCAGAGCTCAATCATGCCTAGCCTCCTAACCTGTGGCACAGGGGATTGAGAGTTGTGTTGCTAACCTGAAGTTGAGTAATTCAAAACTACAAACCACTCTGTGGAAGACTTGATACCAGTGAGTTAGCCTCTGTTTTGTCTCTTGTCTTTTGAAACTGTGAGAGAAGAAGCCCATGCTTATTAAATCTATTGCCTAAGATTGAGAGGACAAGAATTTCCTGCTCACGTATAGAAGATTAAGATCTTCCTGAGAGGAGGGGTGGAGTAGGCCCCCAAGACTGCTGAAAGCTTAGAATCAGAGATGCTGCCCCAGTGGTCATGAATGGAGGACTAAAGTCGATGGGGATGGAGCCACCTGCCGGCATCCAGAGATCATGCCTAACATCTAAAATATGAAGTGTAGCACCACTGCTAAGTTGGCTTTAGAGGAGAGCTGGCTATTCTCCAACATTGAGAGGTAATATAAATTTTGACCTTCACTCCTTCCTTCATTTTATTTTCTTGTATTTGAAATGGAAAGTGTCTACCTTGTGTCTGTTCAATCACTGTATCATTGGTAGCAAATAACTTGTACTCGATTCAGAGATGCAGAGGAATTTTTCCTTGTGAAGAAATTTGAAATTGGATGTTCTTTAAAACTTTTCAGATGATAGGGTGGAGTGAAGGACATGAATTTGAGTGAGAGTTGCATTGGTGAAAGGTCAAAGAATGAATTCTCTCGCTCTCTCTATCTATCATCATCATCTACCTAATGTCAACTTGGCTGGGTCAAGATTTTCAGTGAATTGGCAGTTATGTATTGATGAAATTATCTCTCAGAAGTTCCAGTTATAGATGTGATCATCTATTCAATTGTGATGGGATGAGGGTGTGATGCGCAGACCTCATGCAATGTAAGTGGAGCTATAGATGTACTGTGAATAAACATTGCACGGCTGACTTTAAACTCAGCAGTTCAAACCCATCAACCCCATCTCCTGAGACAATTGAGGCTATCTATGAGTCAGCATCAACTCCATAACACTGAGTTTGATTTTGGTTTGGGGTCCAATTAAGATCAACAACTCTAAAAACCCTATATAGGATGGCTCTCTGAAACTCTGTATAAAGTCAGGGGAATTGAATTGATGGCAGTGTTGTTGATTTGCTTTTGTTGATGTGTTGTTGTTGTTTTATGCTTGTTTTTCTGTTTTGTTTTATAAGGTGTTAAAGAATAAGAAAATGAGTAGCAAGAGGGGACTTCCTACCATTGAGGAGTAAGAGCTAGAGCTGTAGCGCTCCTTTGAACTTGGCTTACCTGGATTGAGGGCTTCTTAGACCCACTAAAGACTTATCCCAAGATATGCGGAATCTCCAAAGAATGACAGGTCCACAAATGTGAAAGGAGACAAGGATCTTCCTCTCTCTGTGTGTGTGTGTGTGTGTGTGTGTGAGAGAGAGAGAGAGACAGAGAGAGAGAGACAGAGACAGAGTTACAGAGACAAAGAGAGATCATTCTCCTAGAATAAATGTTCAGAATGTTGAATTCTGCTCTTCTAAGCTTTGGGAGAATCGATATCTGTTTGTTAAAGTCAGGCACTTGTGTTATGCTTGATATATCAGCACTCTATGAGTAAGCCACATGTATTTACAAGAAATATATTTTTAAATGTCTAGATGCTGAAACTGCTAATCTACAATCAAAACTTTATAATTTTTTTTGTATAGGTTTGGATGTTTAGGATCATGTTTTAGGGAACCTCCCAATTAATTGGCTAATAGCACACATGTAACATAGCTTTTCAATATTCTCAATTGTTCCATAGTGCCTGATGGCTTAAGACCTATAAAATGGTGATTAAAGGCAAACAACAGGTCTCTTTTTGTATGAAAAACAGAATCAGAAAAAGGAAGAGGGCAAAGAATATGTGACTAGTGCTATCATACCACTAGAAGAACTAGATGGCATTTGCCTATAATGATTGAGAATTTTGAAAAGCAGTTACAAATATTCAAAACTTTGATCAAGGATTATCAGAAGAATCCTTATCAAAAGAGAAAAAAGAACAATAGAGTTTAAAATTTCCTTGGGTTCCTGACTTCCTGGATATATAAAGATGGGATGAATGTTTAAACTGTTAACCCTGAGATAATTTTAAAATTTTAAAACTATAAAAGGCCACAGAAGTCTTCTTTAAGTCCCACAATAAAACTAAGTAGTACAAAACAAGTTTAATTAGCAAAATTTGTGGGCCTTGAGTGTTTTTAGAACTATATCCTATCAATGTGAGACTAAGAACAGTGAAGATTAGATAAGTACATTGATGGGCAATGAATTTATGTTAAAGGAGTATCAGCAACCTATACAAGGAAGGGAAGAGTTGTTACATGGCTAGATGGATGTGATAGATGTCATGAAAATTCATATGGGAACATTTGTGTTGGTGTATGTATTGCAGCATCGTTTCTTAGCTTCTTTTTTTTTTGGGGGGGGTGCACCACTGCTCTCCGGTGGTGGGAGTAGGAGGCCCAGCCCCACTGCTGGAATTGAACCTCCGTCCCAGTGGGCCGCAGTCCCGTGCACAACCACTACACCACCGGGGCTCAGCCCTGCAGCATCGTTTCTTTATAAATGGAACAAAATAAATATAAGCATAGTAAATATTAATTGTGTTTTTCTTATTGTTTATACTGCATTTTAATATTCCTTAATGATTTTCTGATAAGGCATATTACACTGTGATATACAAAAACAGGAATCCAAATCAGGAGAGAGAGCATGTGTATTTTCTTTCTCCAAATTGCATACTGTTGAAAAAATGACCCCAAGGATTGCAAGTCAGCCTCCTAAGTTCTGTGAAAGATGGATACGGGTGGGAGCACGTTTGTGGCTGAGTAACATAATTTTTAAAGTGAGAGATGTGCGTCAGCTATTGACTAGAGACCTATCAAACTCATGAATAACAGAATTAAGTTTGTATGCATTTTCAGCAATGACAAAAGTTACTAGGGAAAAATTGAGAAACTAATTGAAGGAAAATTATTTCTGAAGTCAGAATATCATACTGTGTTAAATTATCCTTTCTGGTAGCTGAGTAATGAATTTAAAATCAATAGTTCTAGTGTACACTTGGATGCAAAATATGCAGAAAATGTATTTTAACTTTTAACATTGTGGATAAAACTATTGTAGCAGAAAATTGCAAATGATTCAAAAATGGAACACAAGAGATGAGGTATTTTAAAAATATCACAGAAATATGGTGGAAGGATTATAATATATGATGGTAAATGCTTTTGTTTTGTATTTTTGTTTTGTTTAGGGGACAGTCATTTGTCTTGAATCATGGTGCACCCTTCATTTTGTTAGTATTTGAAAATATTTCTCCTCTTCTGGTTCCTTCAATGCTTTAAAGCTTGTCATTATGTTCTATATAAAATCTGTAGAAATGAGAATTCACCAAGATTTTATACTCAATAAGACACCCACTATTCAGAATCCCCTCTGATTCATTGTATTGCCATCAGCTCATTGTTTTCCTGAAACTGACACTCCAACAACATTTGTTTGGAGAACTTCTATTATGTTTCCTTTTATAAATACTGCTAAATTATATTTTAAATCAAGATTGAACAATGAGAGAGTCTTAAAGATGAGAGAGGCTAAATCTTCCTTCACAACCATGAATCTTTTAAGTGTTAAACTGTTTGTTAAAGGAAGATTGCTTTATAATTTTATTGGTAAATGTTTGTTTGTGGAAACATTTATGAGTGGGCATTTTTTGTATGAACATATATGTGTTTGTCTCCACAGAAGGTTGTATTACATGGGATGAAATTATTAACTAGGTACACGGAGAACATAGCAAATACATTTGCTGTGTGCTATATAGAGATTACAATTCTTTCTCTTGTCAAAAAATTATAAATCAGTTTATTATTTTCACTTCTCAAACAAAATTTTAAAATTTATTCAAAAGACTTGGCATATTTCTCTTAACTATCTGATTAACTAGTAACTTTCACCTCTTTTATATGGCTTTTTTATCCATGTCTTTTTATTTCCCACCTAATAATTGGGTGGAACTATTCAAATGAGTGTGAGGGCTTATCCCCGGTGGCATAGTGGTTGAGTGTGGGACTGCAGCCTACTGGATTTGGGGGTTCAAATCCAGGGGCAGCTCTCCAGAAGCAAGGCTGGGTAGCTCCCACGACCACCAGAGGGCAATGATTGCCCCCCCCCAAAAAAATAAGGACTGTGAAATTTTACTGAAGGGATTGAATTAGTATTAGTTGCTACTGCCATTACTAGAAGAGAGAGATTTCAGGAGCAGAGAGTATTCCCAGGGAAATCCAGGAGAAGATTCAGCAGCTGCGAATATATGAGATCCCTTTCAATCTGAAGTGGTGGAGGCATTGGAGGCCATGCTACAGCAAGAGCAGAGGCTGAGTCAAGACCATGAGACAGAGAAAAGGAAAATAAATGGTAATTAACAGACGGTGAAAAGTAATACCTTGAGTGCGGAACTGCGGCCCACTGGCTTGGTGGTTCAAATCCAGCAGCAGCACTCCAGGAGCAAGGCTGGGCCTCACACTCCCACCAGAGAGTAGTGATGCAAAAGAAAAAAAGAAAGAATAATACCAGGTGAGCTTCCGTGCCCTTGGAGGCAGAACCAAGGGACCACGTGGATAAGAGACTGAGGGCCAGCAAAAGACACTTGCCCACTGGTTGAAGAGAGGCACTGCTCTAACAGAAGGCTACAACCTTACTGTTTTCTGATCTTGGCTTGTGGTAACCTGTTCTTTTATTCACTAGAAGTCCAATGCACTATCCATTGTGCCACAGAGCCTCCTTGTGATGACCTATTAACTGCCCTAATAAGCACATACAAGTTTGAATATTGTCTGTGAGTCCTGTGTGGCCATTGCAAGGGATTATTGAACCCTAGAGTAATAGAATGTAGTGGGAGGAACAGTTGAGGCATTTCCCCCTCTGCATGAGTAAGAGAAGAATGGAGGATGGGGTCATATCGGATCTCTGCCTTTTGTCTATTGGACTTGGATTTTTGTCTCCTCCCTACTGAAGTCAGAGGTGGTCAGATATAGCCTCTGTGCAGGTTTTTCACCTTTTCAGACTGGATAAAGGTCCTTTGTCTTGAAAACTTATACTTCATAAAGACTCACATTTCATTTCTTTCAATGTATTTGTTTTGAAGTCTATGCTTTAAATTACCCTGCATGTTTCCTCAGTTGAAGCAGTGAGAATATGCACATGAGGCTGTGATTTTGCTGGTCTTTTTCTTTTTAGTTTTGCACATGAAACCAATTGCCAATAGTTCCTGTAGTTAAATTATGAAGACAAATAATGTGATAACAGCTTCCAACAATCTTATTAATATCAGCTATATAGTTTCAATGAAAGAAGAACAAAAAACTCTTCAATTTTGTGTTTTTTGATATGGAAATTTTCTTTCTACTATCATTAAAGAAATTTATCTCTTATTTTTTTCTTTTTAAAGTCATTTTTAGGGGCTTGTACAACTCTCGTCACAATCCATACATCCACCAATTTTGTCAGGTTCATGTGTGCATTTGTTACCATCATCATTCTCAAAACATTATCTTTTACTTGGTCCCTTGGTATCAACTCCTCATTTCTCCCATCCCTCATGATAAATAATAAATAATAAGTAATAATGTTAAAGGATAATAATAATTTTTCATGTTTTACACTGCCCAATGCCTACACACACCCACTTCTCTGTTGTCCATTCCCCAGAGTCAGGGTTATATTTAGATCATTGTGATTGATTTCCCTTTTCTCTCCCACTTTTCCTTTACCCTCATGGTAATCCTATTCTCATAATTGATCCTAAGGGACTTATCTGTCCTGAGTCCTTGTGTTTCCAGCTCTATCTGTACCAGTGGATATTTTCTGGTGTAACCATATCTATAAGATAGAATTGGGATCATGATAGTGGATGGAGGGGTGGAAGAATGAAAGAACAAGAGGAAGGCAGAGCCCTGGTGATGTAGTGGTTGTGCACAGGACTGCGGCCCACTGGGTTAGAGGTTCAAATCCAGCAGGAAGGTTGAGCCTCCTACTTCCACCACCAGAAGGCAGTGATGCCCTCTCCCCCACCCCCACCCCACCCCCAAAAAAAACAAGAGGAAAGCTGCACCCTCACTGACTCATCTCCTCACAAACCTTCTGTAAGGGGATGTCCAGTTGCCCACAGATCCACTTTGGGTCGCCACTCTGCACTATCCATCATTCACAAAGATATTATTTTTTGTTTTTTGATGCTTGATGTCTGATCCTATTGACACTTCATGATCACACAGGCTGGTGTGCCCTTTTCATATGAGGTTGGTTGCTTCTCAAAGCTAGAGAATTGTGTCCTTGTCTTCAAACTTTTAAGACCTCAGATGCTATATATTTTCATAGCTGGGCACCATCAACTTTCTTCACCACATTGCTTATGCACCCACTTTGCCATCAGTAATCAAGTCTGGAAGGTGAGCATCATGGAATGCCAGCTTAATATAACAAAGTGTTCTTGCATTGAGGGTATATTTCAGTAGAGGCCCAATATCCGTCTGCTACCTTAATACTAAACCTATAAATATATACGCATAGATATATTTCCCCATCATCATATATAAATATATTTACATGTGTATGTGCCTATATTTAGAGCTCTATACACGTCCTTTGGCTCCTATTTCTTTCCTGTATTTCCTTTTACTTTTGTCTTGTCGCACTCTCACGTGCAGCCTTCATTTGTGTTCCAGTAATCCCTCTCAGAGACTTTGCCCTTGATCAAGAACTACCAGTCCTTCTACATCCTCCTTACTATCGATTTTTAGATCACTTGTTCCCTTTTCCCTGGGTTTGTTTACACCCACGTCCTTCCCCCTGCCTCTACCTTTCCCATGTTCTATCTCATATTTTTCAACACCCAACCCTAACATAATTTCATAGTATAATGGTGATCTTAATATTTTGACCTAATATATCTGCTCAAAAATGTAGACTTGAATATTGTAAAAAATAAGCCTATACCCCTACTCTAGGTCAAACTAATATATAAACATTTGTCTTATTGAGAATACCTCTAGATCAGGAGAAATATTGGGAGTACTTACAGAATAGTTTTTATTTAAAATAATTGATAACTTCCACTAGGGAACATCATTTAATCCACTTAGTATGTATCTGCATGCCAGCAACTCATATTTTACTAGATATTTAACTTAGGCAAATCATTCTAAATAATGGCATATGAATAATCATTAGATGTTTCGTGGCTCATATTTTGCTACATAAATGAATTTTATCTGGTACCACATTGTTCCAGATTTGAGTCAAAAGTGGGAGATGATTTGTTAAAGTATGTCTTCTCAGTCTAATGATAAATAAATTAGCCAAGTGTTTACTGTACTTCAGGCAGTCAGGTAATACGGGTATAACACAGGAAAAGAAATGAAAATTACTAAAACACAATACCCATTCTCTAGATAGCCATAATAAAAGAAACCAATTGAAAATGTACAAGCACATCTTCTTCAAAGAGAGTGAGACAAAGTAGCGTGTGTGTACATGTGTGTGTTTGGTGGTGCTGATTAGGAGAAGAAAGAGTGCCGGAGGTTCTCAATTGCTAGCAGGTTCAAACAACTGAAGAGGAGCGTGAGATCGAGGAGGCACTTTACATGAGATTTTCCCTGACAGAAATCACAGGGGAGTAGAATCATGCCCAATAACTGAAATAATAGTGCTTCTTTGAGAATTGTAAAACATTTTAGAAATGTAAAACATTTCTGAAATAAAAATTTTCTCAAGACCCTTTGACTGGCTAAGACTTAGAAAGATGCTTTAAAGATTCAAAGGTGGGGATGAACAACAACAAGTAACTCTTCCCTGATAAAATATTGTTGAGTCAGACAACTTTTTAAAAAGCAGCTTGGGGAGAAGCCAAAGTCAACTATCTAACACAATTACAATTTCTAAACACATATTAATGACAGAAAACACATGATTGCTTAAGATCTATTTGAATTGGGAGCTTTAACTTTATAAGCTATTTAATAACATGAAAACATGAATTGCGGATGGTACATGTTGTTTGATGCTCATGACTTAGGTCTGACTCAGGAACACTGTGCACATAAAAGAGCACTACCCTTCCTACGCCGTCATCACAATTGTCATTATGTTTTAGTCCATTGGACCAATTACAGTCAATATACCTCTTGCTGTGAAAAATCTTCATTTTTTCTGCCCACATAGTTTACCGAGAATGATATCCACGAAGAGCCGTATGTATCTCGAGTTAAATTGTCCAGTGTACAGGACAGTGTACAGGAGACAGAGTCTTGTCCTCCTAGTTTCTAAGGAACTCTCTGGCAGTAATACTTCTTCCAAGATGGAATTGCTCATTCTTCGGGCACTTTGGATATTCGTCACCTACACTATGATTCACGCACATTAATTCTCCAGTTTCCCTTCTTCATTTTCTGTCTTTCATAGACATATAAACAAAAGGAAATTGTGATGGATCTTTTTTAGAATCAAGTGCATTATAATCCTCAAAATTAAACTTCTGTTCTTCTTGTTTTGTTTTTTTGAGGGGGTATCATTCTGTTCCTAAAGAAGTTTTTTGCATCAGATTTTCCCATTGCACTATTTCATTTGAATTTTGTACTGTTGCTTCTGTAAGTATTGACTATAGATCAAAGTACAATGGGACCTTTGTAATAATATTTCAGCTTCTAATGAGACTTCTTCCGATTTAGATGTTACGTTATTTTTTTATTGATCTCAGATTTTTGGATTATTTGCTTTGAATAAGTTTGTGAAAATATGATAAAAAGATACAAGCCTAAACTACAACTTCCAGATTTAAACCAGGTAATTTCCCCTGGTTGTTCTTGAATAACCATATACAGGTACCACATGGACACAATTAAGTATTCTGAAACTGCCATTTTGGCAATGTTATCCATATTTGTTATGATTCAGTCAGTTGAATGTCTTACCAGTCAAAAAACACTGGTAAACACTATTTTCTGGTATTCTTTGCTTTCAGTCAAATTTCACCTGAAATCAGAAATAGTATCACCTACCCCATGTCCTCTAATGAAACTAGTTAGAATTTCTGGAAGTTCCTTGTTGATTTACTACTGAAACTATTATGAATTATCTTCAGGTAAATTTCACTTGAATATGATAATAACATTGTGAGATAATTTCTGCATTCTATTGAGTCAACATTCTTTGCAATGGGCAGGGGTATGAATCTCCTCCTGTCAATTGGCAGGTGGTTTTCTTTCCAATTTCTTCACATAAACTAATCATATTAGAAATAGGGATATAAGTATTGATTATCTAATTTAGTAATGACATTATAGTTGGGCATGGCATTAGCATGTACATCCCACTCTAATTTTTTAGGTGAATTCACATCTGCTTCTTGCTATAGTGTTTTTCAGGAGATCTTTTTTTCCCATATTTCTCTGGTCCTGCCACCATACTTAGGTTGCAGGTCTGGGATTACAGCATTATTTTATATACACTATTTTCTTTATCTCTACCTCTCTCTTTTAATGTCTCTTTTCTTCTAAATACAATAGCAACAATGACACCGTAATGTAATGAGTCCTTAATTTTGCTTTCTCACTATTACAGTCCCAAATAGGAAATTCACATAGAATTATGTAAACAGTATTTTTGAATTTTCAAATGTTTTAATATTTATTTTTACATTCATCCAAGGCTTATATGATGTGCTAGTTACTTTCTGGAAAAATAAATAACACGAGAGACAATTTTTGCATTTTATGTCAAACTCAACAGCACATAACAAGAACACCAGACAAATATTTTTATAAAAGAATTAATTATCCTGGCACTTACTTTGGAGCATGGTCTAAGTTAAAAAAAAAACAATTTAATGATGAAAAATAATCACATGAAGAGGAAGGAACACAGAGTCAGGTGTAATCAAAAGCATTCGTAGAAATGCAATCATATTAGGAGATAACAAGAACAGATGGTAACTGAAGGAGGAAATCTAAGCTGCACTGAGTATATAAACAAAAGATGATGGTCCAAGAATATGAGTGGAAATATTTCAAAGCTGAGGAAGTTTTGTCTGTGTCAGGAAGTATGGAAAACAGCTGCAGGGTCAGAGGACCAGAAGAAACCCACATTCACGTCCCTGTCAGAGAAAGGCAGGGCAAAGGATATCAAGAGTGCTGCATGTAAGTAATATTTGCTGAAGGTTTTGTGCTCGCAGTGGTGCATTGACGGGACACTGACGGAAATTCTCATGGGAATCAGAAGAGGATGCAGAACAAGGCTCTGAGTGAAGACATCAGGTGGGTCCTGGCTAAAAGCAGAGAATACCAGAAAGATGCCTACTTGTGTTTTGTAGATTATGAAAATCACTGGCCTGTGTGGATCCTAGCAAATGGTGGACGGTGCGGAGAAAAATGCAAATTTGAGAGACTTTATTGTGGAGGACCTCATTATGACTGCGTATCCTGACCAAGAGGTTTTTTTTTTCTTTTTTCAAAGAGAACAATGGAATACTGCTTAGTCTGAAAATCATTAAATCTGGGTCACAGAGTTGCATCCTCTCACCATACTTATTCCACCTGTATGCTGAGAAGATAATGTAGGGAGCTGACAGTAAGTAGAAAAGCAGCAACAGGATTAGAGGAAGCGGGCAGCCTACTCTATGCAGGCCACACTACTTTCCTGACTGACACTGAGGATTTGGAGCACTTGCTTATAGATATAAGACTGAATCTTTAAAAATGGTGCCCAACAGGGGTTAAGCCCCGGTAGCGTAGTGGTTGTGCTCAAGACTGTGGCCCACTGGGCTGGCGGTTCAAATCCAGAAGCAGTTCTCCAGGAGCAAAGCTGGGCCTCCAACTCTCACTAGGAGGCAGTGATGCCCACAAAAAAAATGATGTACAACTGGCAAGATCTTAAATGATATATTGCATTGGGAAACTGTGCTGGATAAGAACTCTTTAAAGTGCTGAGGCACAAGTATCTCACTTCGAACAATAAGGGGTACATGATCCATAGTATGACATTTTCAAATTGCATGTGTATGTAGCAGTTGGACAGTGAAAAAGGAAGACCAAAGAAGAACTGATGCTGTTGAAAAATGGCACTGGTGAAAATATGGGAAGCACTAGGGACTGTCAAAAGAACATACAAATCTGCCTTGTAAAAAGAACAACCAGAAAACAAATAAATTAATTAAAGTTTTAAAAGACACAGCCATAAAGATCCTTAGCAGCATGGATGAGAGATTTCCTGTCACATACTTTGAACATTCTCAGGAGAGATCCATCCGTGTTGAAGAACATCATGTGTGGCAAACTGGAGAAAGAGTGAAGAGAGAGGAAGACCCTGAAGGAGATGTGTTAACACTGTAGCTGCAGCGATGGATTCCAAGATAGAAACAACTGGGGGGCGGCAGGGAGTGGCCCAACCTGGGCAATGCTGTGTTCTGTTGGCATCAGGTCTCTCTGGTAGGATGTGAGTCTACGGCCACTAACAACAACACCATTTATTGGGTTGCAAACCCTAAGTTTGGCAGGAGAATGCCACCAGCTGCTCCATGGGAGAACAAGGAGGTTTTCTCCTTCTGTGAACTGTAACAGTTTCAGAAGTCCATGGGGTCAAGTTTACCATAACTCACAGGGTCACTGTCACTTGCAATTGACTTGATGACAGTGAAGTCTTTTAAGATAGATCAAAGAAACCTAACAGAAGTGGGTGTATTTTGTTTCACAGTATCAATTGCTGAGTTTCAAGTGTTTGATTTGATATTTGTTGAAGAAAAAAGGAAATCAGATTTGCCACACACTTATTATTCATAAATTATTATTCTTTATATATCATTTAAACTTTTTATTCTTTTAAACTTCAAAAGATAAAGTGAGTTTTCAATATTCCAAGCCTTGAGCTTATAAACCTATAACTTGTTTGAAACTTTTATATTAAAACTAAAGGTGATAAAGTTTCTGAAATCTGGAAATGACAATGACAAAATGGACAGTTCCCTGAACAAAGAGTATTAATTCTAGAAGAAAGGATTATCTAAATATATGTAAGATATTTTAATATTCAAGTGTTTAAAATATTTGATTATACCTTTTGCAACTTAAAATACAGTTTAGAATAACTCAATGTCTCAGGTTTGGGTTTCATTTGATACATTAATTTCTGTTAACAAAGATTTCATCTCACATAGTTTGGAAATATTAACAGGAGGAATCATTCCATGTAAAATGATATCACACTTGTTAACCAGAAGATTATGCTTATGATAGATTGATACACTGACTCTATCAATAGGAATCACTGGATGGTCCTTCACAATCCACCCAAACATTATTATGCTTAGCCCCTTGTTCTATCCATTGTCTAAATATATCTTAATTAGAATCTTTACTTGCAGCAAGCAATGTTGTGTCACGTGCATATTGAAGACTGTTAATGAGTCCTCTTTCACAGCATTTCATATTTGTTCAACTGAAAGATTGAATGAGCATAGTGAAAGAATACAAACCTTTTGAACACTTTTCTGGGTTTTAAACCATACAATATACTTGTATTCGATTCAGACACCAGTCTCTTCAGGGATAATTGTAAGACTAGCACAGGATTGAGAAGTTTTTTTTGTTTTTGTTTATGTTTTCTGTTGTGCATTGGGTATAGGGTAACTATGACCCGGAACCCTCTCACTGCACACAACAACAACATAGACATGGAACCCAGGCAGCACAATAATCAAAGCACTTAGACATTTCAAATCTCCCACCTGCTCTTAGGTGAAAGTTTTGGCAGTCTGCTATGTACAGATTGCAACATTGGGAATCCTTAGGGGAAATTGTATACTGTCCCATTAGATCATGAGACGTCACAAAGAAGTAGAAATCAAATAGTAAAAGAATATTAACTTAAAAAAAATCAGACTTTTTGTCTTAAGGAAGATCATTACCATTATTGAAGAGTCAAGAAAAATAACGTTTTACAGAAAAATATGCAATTTTATATATTAATTAAAATGCAAACAATATGGAAATAATTATACAATGTCTGTGGACTTCTAAATTGAATTTTTGCTCTTCATGCTATATTTTTAAAAATGTATATATGACACTTTTTTGAAAAAAATCATAGGGAGACACAAAACATTTCATGAGAGCATAATTGTGCACAGTAAACTAATAATAGTCTCTCAAAATGTCAATACCCTAGAACTGCAAATATTTTACTTTACATAGCAAGAAGGATTTGGCAGATCTGAGTAGGAGCACAGATTGAGAAGAGAAGATTTTCTTAGCTTAACATTTGTGACATCTGGAATCATGATATTAATATTAAAATTAAATGCATAGTTCTAGCTAAATAATTAAATGCAATCCATTCTGATTTAGTACAGAATCAATAATTCAATCTTATTGAGAAATTTTCCCGATTCAATTTTCAGCTTGATGTACTGTGGTACTATGACTGTTCCTATGATGCTGGAAGCCTTGCTACCAATATTACAAATATTTACAAAATTAGCTATGATGGACTGGTTTAGAAAACCTTCCAGATTAAGATTATTCTTCAGAAAAATTGATCACTGTAAATTGACAAAAAGCATCAGAACATTGTTTGCTATAGTGTTAGAAGAAGATCCCTTACCTAGATCAGAAGATACCTAGGTCAGAATATCAGAGGCTCAAGTGGGAAGAGAATGCTTTGAAAATGATGATGGCAGGGCTGAGCCTCAGTGGCATAGTGGTTGTGTGCGGGACTGCGGTCCACAGGGTTGGCAGTTCAAATCCAACAGCAGCTTTGCAGGAGCAAGACTGGGCCTCCTTCTCCCACCAGGGGCCGGTGATGCCCACAAAAAAAACAACAGGAAAATGATGATGATGGTATATGTGCAAATGTTCTAGACACCTTGGAGGAATGTATGCATTGAGGTAAGAGATGCAAGATCCCCCATTAAAAGTATCTTTTTTTAAATTGTGACTGGGGGAGAAACTGCTTCCTTAACGGCGAACACATCTTAGTGACATGGATGGGACAAAGTTTCACTGATGGGGCATGAGTTAAAATGAGGAAAGGAACAAACATTCACTAATAATCAGAATGTGGAGTGTACAGAGTATGACTTAGGGGAAACTAGAAGTCTTCAAAATCAAACTGAACACTTAAGATCAATATCTTACTAATTAGTGACCCAAAATAGCCTGTTATTTAACAATTTTAGTAAGAAAATCATATGGTGCATTGTGAAGGGAATGGCTAATTCATGATAAAAATGAATAATTCAGACTCTAACATGAAACACAATACTGTTTGTGATGAGATAATACGTATATGCCTACTAGAAAGATAAATAAATACAATTACTTTGAAATTTGTTCACCACTCTTTGCAGCCAGTGTTGAATGAATTTAAACATTCTAAAATTTTCAGTCTGAAATTGATCAAATATGAAATCAAGGTTAATTGAACATGTATTAGTGATTGGAATGAAAACATAGGAAACAGAGGGAAAATCAGCAGTTGTAAAATAGTTTTTGTGATAAGTTGGAGAGTGCATAAAATATTTTTTCAAGACAATTGATATTATCCTTGAAATTTTTCCCTCAGAACATAAAGAGCAACTATACCAGAGGATCTGGTTAGACAAAGTCCACTGAAATAGAATTGACTACAACTGTGGAAAGAGATAATGAAGAAGCTCAATATTTTTAATCAAAACAAGGCCAGGTTAAGCTGTAGGTTAGATCACTAATCATTCATATACAAGTTCAGTTTGATATCAAAGATAATTAGTACAAGTCCATAAATCCCAAGATAGTATCTTTAATATGCTCGATCACCTAAAGAAAAGGAGACATTCATGCATTAGACATTAATGAACAGAGACTAGAAGAGTGTCTGTTGACATCAACATCAACATCCATTCAAAAAACTAGTGGGCATTTAAACAGCAGGAAACAAAGAAAATGTCCGAGTGATTTTCATTCTTTTTTTTTGGGGGGGGGAGGGTATCACTACCCTTTGGTGGTCACGGGAGCTACCCAGCGCTTCTCCTGAGAGCTGCTGCTAGATTTGAACCTCCAAGCCCACCGGCCACAGTCCAGCACTCAACTAACTGTCCAGGTATTTTCCTTATTTGTGTCCATTTCAAAAAGGTTGACCAAACAAAATACTGATGTTTTCTAACAATATTGCTAATATGATATCCAGCGGAAGAGTTACTGAAGATATTTTGAAACTATTGCAGCAATACATCAACAGGCAGCTGTGAAAAAGGCAAGTCGATTCCATAGAGAACTGGTAGGCCCATATACCACTGTTGATGTCATATGGATCTTTTGTGAAAGCAGAAGATGATAGTGTGATGTTTACTTGTTTATTGTTTTTGACTATGTAAAGTCATTCAGATATGTGGGATCCAAATATAGAATAGTATAAAGTTGGGTAATGTTGTCAAGAATTCAAGAAAACTTAATTGACTTCATGGAACTCCTGTTGGTACATGAGATGATCATTCAAGTAGAAAAATAGCATATTGCATTACTTAAAATCCAAAAGTATATTTATCCAATCTGTGCACTGAGCAAATAATTCAAATAGTTTGCCAATATCCAATATCCAATACTCTACCATCAGCATGGAAAGAAGGCTCATTAACAACCGAAGACATGCAGATAATACAAACTTGCTTGTTGAAAGCCAAGAGAGTTTAAGCACTTATGGATGAAGATCAAAGACTCCAGCCATCAATGTGGATTGCAACTCAATGTACAGAAGACAAAATCCTCATAACTGGATCAATATGCAACATTATGATAAAAGACTGAAATTGTCAAGGATTTAATTTTACATGAAACCACAAACAACGTTCATAGTAGTGGGAGCAAAGAAATTTTATGACATAGTGAAGCAAATGTCCTTCACAAGACCTCTTAAAGTGTTAAAGAGCAAAGATGCTACTTTGAGAAATAAAGTACACCAGACTCGAGCATTTTCTAATCAATTGAATTATGTGCATACTTTTAAAAAAGAATAAGGATGACTAGAGAAGTAAGGATGTACCTCCTTTATGATGTTAGTGAAAAGTAATAAAAGTATTATGGATTACCAAAAAAACAAACAAATCTGCTTTGGTAGTTGAGCTTGAATTCATGTTAGAAGCAAGATGTCTGACACTGTCTCATGAACCTTGGATATGTTACCAGGAAAGAACAATTCTTGGAATCACGTTGGTAAAGCAGAAGGGCAGTGAAAAAGAAGATGATGTCTAATGAACTAGATTTCTGCAATGCAACCCAGCCAACATTTATTTCTGTGGTACTTAGGACCACTAAGAGTCAAAACCCACTTAACAGCATCTACATAAACTACAACAGGTTCTCCAGTTACAGATTGGATAATATTTTCTTGATGAGCAAAGGCATTTGATTTCAAGGATGCCAAAATTGTCTAGTTTATAACTGCTATGTATATTTCTACTTATATTTGATCTTTCATTTGCCCTTAGGTTGTCACTAATTTTTCCTCCGTAACATATTTTTACTTTAAGTGTTTGAGCATTATGTATTTGGGGGCTGTTTTTCTTTATAACATGAAGCATTAGTCTAATTTCATTTTTCTAAAACTGGGTAACCAATTTTGTCAACATCATTTAGTAAGGAAATTATCTTTTCCTCTTTTGTGGATTGTAACATTGTTCAAAGTCAGCTGTTTGGGGGGCCGGTTATTTAATGTAGCCAGTATAGCCATAGTTATATGTCTATGACTTCCACCAAAGGAATTTTTCCTACAGGTGGGGGGGAAATAATGTAAGGGAAAACACCAATAGAATTGAATACAATCTATTGTGTCTGCCACACTGCTGGGTATAAAGTTGATCATCTTGGAAGGAGGCTGGTGATCTCACCGCTAGCAGGAGCTGGGAATGGAGTGTGTCCTCTGGCCTTGAAGAAACCCATAACGTAAACCTCCTGGATTCAGGAGATAGCTTTGACAGCAAAGGAGTAACAGAAAAGGAGCAGCAGTGCAACCAAGAGCCAAAGCAGGAGAGGGAGCAGGGACTTTACAGCACACAGGGAAAGCAAATGGGAGTGTTTGGGGATGAGAGGCTTGCTTTTGGAGGAGGGTCCCCTGGGCACATAATTCTGGGAGATGAATTTCCTGACTCCCAGCGTGGGAGCTGAGTGTGTTCCTGTTATGGTTTCTAGTAGAGTCACCTGCCATTTGTGCATTTAATAGAAGTCCCTAAAGGACTTTGTTCCATGTCCTGATTGAGCAACTCTGTCCTGAGCACTTCCTGTTTGATTTGTTACTTCCTTTTAAATTTTGTTTTTATTTTATTTTTGATCAATTTATAGGGGGCTTATACATCACTTATCACAATACATACACACATATACTGTGCCAAGCACCTTCGCATTCCTATGTCCTCATCATTCTCCAAATCTCTGATTTTCCACTTGATCTCCGCTTCTCAACCCTTCTCTTGCCTCCCCACTTTCGTTCCCCCTTCACCCTTCAATACTTTATAAATTATTATTATTTTGTCAAACCTTACATTGCCTGATGTCTCCCCTCATCCACTCCTCCAATGTCCATCCACTAGATAGGAGATTACGTGTAGATCCTTGCCATTGGCTACGCCCTCTCTATCCCACCTTCCCTCCACCCAGCTGGTGACTCCACTTTCACTATTGGTCCTGAGGGGTTCATCTGTCCTGGGTTCCCCATAGTTCCATTTCCCATCTGTACCTCTTCCATTCAAGCTGGATTTATAATGTGTAACTGGGATCATGATAGTTGGGTGGAGGGAGCTTTAAGAACTAGAGGAAAGTTGTATGTTTCATGGATACTTCACTGCACCCTGACTGACCATTCTTCTTCTCCTCTCCCACTACTCTTCTGGAAGGGGGTGTCCAATTGCCCACAGATGGGCTTTGGGTCCCCACCCAGTTCTCCCCCTTGTTCATAATGATATGTTTCTTGTTCTTTGGTGCCTGTTACCTGCTCCCTTTGACCCGTCATGATCACACAGGCTAGCATGCTTCTTCAATGTGAACGTTGCTGCTTCTGCAATAAATGACCACTCATGACTATATTAATAAACAGCATAATCATGAGCTTTGTCTGTGAGTTCTCAGAATGGCCATTGCAATGAATCATAGAACCTGAGAGTGTTTTGGGAATCACAGACTACAGTAAAGAGTCCTGTGTGAGAGAAAGTAGCAATCCATATCTGAATGAATGCATCTCAGCATCTGCAATCCATTTTCCTCTGTGTCTATGTTGTTGTGCTGGTACTGGGATGTCTTGACTATTAGAGCTTTGTGATAAGTAGAAAGTGTGAAATCTTGAACATTCTTCTTATTCTTTACTAGTGTTTAACTATAAATAATGAATATTCTTGGTTGATAAGGTTTTAAGCAGCTTTTTAAAAATAAGTTGACAGGTATTTTGTTGAAAATAAAATAAAATGAGATAGACTCACATTTACAAATGTGAGGAGTTAGCAGCAATAGGACATTAAACTTTCATCCTACACAGAGACTCTAGAAAAGATACACACTTACATGGAGACGCACATAGGATAATACAGGATGCCAAGTACACAGATTCTGTACACATCACCACTGAACCCATTCCAACTCATTGTGACCCTCAAAGACAGGGTACAGCTGACTCTGGAATTCTGAGAGTCACTTTTCACAGGAATAATAACCCTCACCTTACTCCCAAATAGATAATAAATTATAGATATTAACATGTTAGATATTTTTAAGTCAAGAATTTTGATGAGAAAAAAATCTAGATGCTAATCACAGATCTGAAAAAACACTGTTAATCTTCACAGACACAGCTAGTAGGGAAGATTTGCAGTAAATCATTAGTAATGTCAGGGCAAGTTAAGTAATTAATTAATTTATATTTTTTCATATAGAAGTATTCATAAAAGTATTTAGACAATTGCATAAACCTTCTAAAAACTATAATTTGTAAAATTACTCTGAGTGGTCCACAACCATTGAAATGAAATCGTTTCTCCTTACCTTCTGTTGCATCATATTAAATAGTTTACTTGAAGACACAGGTTACATAAAAAACTCATAAGTGCTTAAGACAGAACTTCCCTGTGAGGTAGTATGCTCATTTATCTCTTCTTCCTTATGTTATCTATATGGTAAACCAAAGAAGAGAAATATACACATACCTGGTCCCACAAAATTGAAACACGATCGATAATATGGAAATTCAAATTTGATGCAATTATCTCATGCTCCTTACATAGCATTTTAAGCAGCTGAAATGTATAAAAGCTCAATATTAGGGAGAAAAATGTCAATTCAAAATACTCAATGATGCTGTCTGAAAATAAACATTCAACAGTATTTTGTAATTAAGGAGGGCAGAAGAAGTAACTTTTAAATAATAATGCTATGAAAAGTATTTCAAGTAATTTATTTCCTCATAAGAACTCAAATTATTGATCAATAAATGAAATACTGTGCTATAAAAATGAAAAATATATTATCATATATTTGTTGGATATAATAAGCTAATCACTACTGACTCTTGATATATTCACAGAAAATTAAAGTGTCTCTAGTCAGCAACCTTCTATTGTCTGCAAAAGGAACCACATATTCTTGCTGAAATTTAATCACCTGGTCATAATACTTGATGCTTACTCCTAGTTAAGAGAGCTTTTCTGTATTATAAGACTGTATTATAAGATCCACTGCCATATTTGGATTCTTTTTCAAGTCAGATTATCCCTCCTGACCGTTTAGAGTGGGGGTCTGAGAACTAGCTCAAGAATATACGTGATGTAAATTTTTACAGAATTTCTAACGAATGTATAAAGTCTTAATTCTCTGACCTGCTGGTGTCAGTGGCACTTTGATTTGATACATACTCATATCTCCAGTATTTAAGTGACCATAGACTGTAGCCAAGAGAGACAGAAATATATTACCGATTGTGTTAGTCTGGGTAGACTAGAGATACAAATTCACAAACATGCATATGCATATAAGGAAGAGGTGAATATGCAAGATGAATGGAACATTGATAAAGCATCCCAACCCAGTTCAATCCAAGTCCAGAAGTCCAATATTAGCCCATATGTCTGTTACCAATATATAAAGTCTTGACTCACAAAGCATATACAATGATACCGGGACAATCACAGGCCAGTGGGTGCAGAGTCTTGTGTATCCAGTGGTGGTAGAAACATCTCATCACTGGCAGGGGTTTCCGCATAGTTTCTCCGGACCCAGAGGTCTGACTCCATCAGTGTAAGCCCATGTGGCTTCTCCTTTGGCTGCTCCAGGTTTCAGGATTCAGGATCTTTCAGCATTCTGCCATGTTGTCTTGTCTGTCAAGTGGAGAGCCCCAAGGGACTGAGTTTTGTGTCTTATCAGTAGCCCATCTCCAAGGAACAGAGTCTATAGTCTCTCACTTTCATGGGGGAAATATCATGAGATTTTGCACAATTCTCAGAGAAAGCCATGTCTACACAGAGGTCTAATTGGCTACCTCCAGATTGACAGGCTAGACTCCACCCCTAGACTCCAAATCATAAAAATGACCCAAAGTACATTACTGGCATACTAATGATGTATTTTTTTATTTTTGTGGGGGCTCATACAACCCTTATCACAATCTATACATTCAATCTTTGTATGCAAAGCACACTTGCACATTTGTTGCCATCATCATTTTCAAAATATTTGCTTTCTAATTAAGCCCTTGGTATTAGCACCTCATTTTCCCCTCCCTCCTCACTTTCTCTCCCTTATGAACACTTGCTAATTTATATTTTATTATTACTATTATTGTATCATATCGTTCACTGCCCAATGTCTCCCTTCACCCACTTTCCTGCTGCCGGTACCCAGGGAGGAGATTATATGTAGATACTGATAGTCAGTTCCCCCTTTCTACTCTTGAACATCAACCTTTAAAGGATTCCAATGACTTTCTAAGCACATCCTTAGTAATTTGCAAAGCAAGATAAACCTTAAAGTTATATCAGTGATATTTACCAACAATTACATAACTAATTTTGTGAACATAAGTTGTATTTTTTTCACTTTAACTATTTTCCTCTTCTAGAAACCCTGTGTTACATTCTTACTAATACTTTTTTATATCTCCAAAATACCTAGTCAGAAATCCAACATTTGAAAACTATCCTCATTACTGTGAAAGCTTCCTTAAAAGCTAATGCTTACTCTTCTGTGTACAATCGCCTGATGTTCCCAGGAACTCTTGCTGGTGAGTGGAAAGTCAGTTGTATAGGAAAGTCTGCACACATGCATACCATCCAGAACACTAGATAACACATTCAATATATAAAATAACTCAATTCAAATTCTCAGATTAACTTGACACTTTAACACCAAATATATTTTTTCTTTTAAAGTTTTATTGATGAACCTTTAGTGATTTTTGGAAAGTGTTCAAAATTTGAACTTTGTTTCACACCAAGTGCGAAGTCCACTGCCAAGCAGTAGCATCCAACTCTTAGCAGCCCTAAAGGAGAGAGGAATCCTCTCTTTGGTTGTCTAAAGCTGCAAATCTTCACTGGAAAGGAAAGTATACCCTAAAATAAATAGAAGAAATGTAATTAACCAATTATACACCAACATATTTTAATGATTCAAATACTAGTACTCAGATATTAGGAATAATAAGTATATGCACACACACTGAGCATCTATAGGATTTAGATACTTAATGAATTATAATTTTTCTATTTAAGATAAAGTTATGATTTATTATCATTTCAGAGCATGGTAGAGAAACAGCATGCAGGTAATTTAATCAAGCCTGCTCATTTTGCAGATAAGAGGAGCTCTCGGAAAATATATTCAGTATAGGCAATGGCAGAATACAAACTGGAACCAACAATTTCTTGCCCAAGTTTATATTTGTTTATAAAATATCATATAAATAGACACTTTGAGATATTTTATTAATTTATGGTATATGTCTGCTTATTGCAGAGATTTAGTCTTAGGAAATGTTTCCAAAGATACAAAGCTAATAATATATTGAGATTTGCCTCAATGGATTTGATTCTATGGCCTGCTCTTAAAGCCTCAAATTCTGCTTAGTTTATACAAATCTGGAAAGAGCATCACTCCCACATTGACAGTCACAAGGAGAACACATATCCAGAGCAAAATGCCAATGCATAAGATTCCTGCAATCCATAAGACAGAGGCAGGCTATCAGCCACCTGAAATCCAAGTAAAGAGAATCACCTGCAAATATGTAGACATTTACTAAATGTGGTGGATGTGAAAAGACACCAGGGAAAACTTTCTAGGAGCTTGCTAGTGGAGGAGTATGGGATACCTCAGTGTTATAGAACTTTGAGTGCTACAAGTAAAATAGGATTCCACACCATGCTTAGACTTTGAAAGTGATGATCTCAAAAATGGTTAGGACTTGAGCAGAAGAAAAATCCGCATGTCCTTGAGAGTAGAGACATAGGGAAGAGAAAAGTCACATCTGTAGTAAAAAAACATAAGAGTGTCTTACATCCTTTTCATGCTTGTCTCCTATGAAGCAAATATCTTAACATGTGGAAAAAGTAGACAAACCAACAAGTGAATGAAAATAGTCCTATCATTATTGTTGAATGAAAACCTATTATATACAAGTTACTTTCTACATTTTATCTGTCACATTAGCTCCAACCTCTTTAATAAGACAAGCATAAACAGACTTGAACTGATGGCTGCAATGACATGCTCACACAAGGAAACCATTGTGAGGCTGGGGCAGGACTGGTCAGTGTCCTTCTGTAGCACATAAGGTCACTTTGTCAGCACTGACTCAATGGCACCTACCAACCACACTGTGATACGTCCTTGTACTTGATTACATTAAGCAGAAACAGAAGAAACTGGCATCCTATTCTTTCTTTCTCTAGGCTACTGTATACTTGGAATTCTAAAGAAAAAAATAAACATTTTTAATACATATCTTTATATTATGCATATAAAACTGGAAAGGAAAAATATATTTCAAGAGTGTATTTTTTACACAGACTGAGACAATCTTATTTGGTATTTTCTGCAACCCTGAAAGGTTGTAAACATAGGGAACTTGAAAGAAAATTAGTTTTTATACATATTCAGAATAAGTCTTAGAAATCCTGGTGCTATTTATAAGTTTGAAAGTGTTTGATGCTATTAATAAAGTTTTCCATGAATAATTTCCCGAAGAGGACAGCCTATACCTTTTTTTGTAATCTGTTCTTATTCTGGAAGCTCTGCTGACACCTGATCCCTTCAGGTGACCCTGCTGCCTATTGGAATGTAAAAAAATGACATAATTTCCAGAATCATGGTAACATACAAACAACTGGTGTTTGACAAAGTGACAGGCAAGTCGTAGATCATATGGGAAAGTTCAATGAAAATACAGAGGGATTCATTTGGGAAATGAACAAGGCAAAAGAAGTAATGATCTTTAATACAGCAAAAACAATAGTAGCTAAAATGAAAACAGGTAGTAAGCGTAGCTTTATTACAATCAAGAGTAATTGCTATTATTGGTAAGTAAAATCTAGTTAATTAAAACATAATATTGGCCAACATACTTACAAGGTCTGTTTTGCTGTGGTTGTTGTTCTTGTTTTCAGATGCCATCCAGTCTATCCTCATTACTAGGAGCTGATTTTTAACAATTCCATGCACAACAGAACCAGGCACTGCATGTTTTTTGTCATCTTCACAACTGTTTCTTTCTTTGGGCTCATCTTTGGAGTCACAGTTTCAGTCAGTCCTCTAGAGCATCTTTCCCTGTTTTTGTTGACCAAACAGGATGGTTTGAGTTTTTTGTTTGTTTCATGCCAACTACAGGTCCCTTCTGATAGTGCTGCTACATTCCATAGAGTCAGTTCCAACCCATGATGACCTTAAGCACAAGAGGACTAAACAATGTCCGGTTTACACATTCTTAAAATTGTTCTTATGCTTGAGCCCATTTTTGCAGACATTGAGACGTGGTGTTAACCCACCTCTTCGATTGTCTACCTCTCCTTCCTTGCTCTTCTACTTTACCAAACACAATGTCCTTCTGCAATGACTGGTTTCTTCTGAAATCTCATCCATGTCATAGAAACACAAAGTCTTACCATCATGACCTCTAAGAGGCACTCTCTACTTTAAAGACACATTTGTTTGTCCTTTTAGCAGGTCATAAGACTTGCATTGTTCTCTTGCACCACAATCTTAATGCATGGATTCTTCTATGGTCTTCTTTTCTCTATATCCAACTTTCACATGTGTAGGAGGCAATGGAAAATACCACGGCTTGGTTCAGGCACACCTTAGGCCTCAAATAACATTCTGCTTTTCAGTACTGTAAAGAGGTCTTTTGCAGTAGATTTACCTAGTGTGCCATTTTTTAATCATTTGATGACTGCTTCCATGAACACAGATTGTGGGACAAAGCAAGACAAAACCCTTGACAACTTCAACCTTTTCAGCATTTATCACTCTTTTCTCTTGGTTTAGTTGTGAGGATTGTGTTCTTCTTTACAGTGAGTTATAATCCCTACTGGAGGCTGCAATCTTTCATCTCCATCAGTAAGTGCTTCAATTCCACCTTGATTTCAGCAAATAAGCTTGTTTTATGTTTATCTTTATGTTTATCAGTTTATTCGTAATCCTTTCTCCAAACCTAATGTTGCATTTATCTTCATATAAGGCAACTTCTCTGATAGTATTCTCAATATGTACATTGGATAAATGTAATGAGAGAATATGGCCCTAATGGATGCCTTTCCTGATCTTAAGCCATACAGTATCCCCTTGTTTTGTTCAAACAACTGCCTGTCGAGACATGTACAAGTTCACATGAGCAAAATGAAGTAACTTTTCAAAGTTATCAATAGTTTGCTCTGATCCATACAGTCAAAATCTTGGAATGGTTGATAAAATAAAATAAGCATCTTTCTGATCCCTCATAATAACATGTCGACAATATATGAGCTGAAGTACTGCTTCCCTTGTTTCTATGGAACATCTCGGTTTTACTCTTCCCAAAATTGATTAACTTTAATGTCATCTGATAATAAAGAATTTTTTAGAGAATGTTGCACATTGAAAATTATGATGAGATGATTATATTTGATGTTTTAATCAGAATAATCTCACAATCTATGTAAATTCCTAGTCACCAATCTATAGTAGTATTACTTGCAATTATAATCAACTTTGCTAAGCTTTCATTGTTTTTACAATGACACCCTAAATTTAACTTAAAAGGATTTAAATGACACATCTTATCATCTGATATAGATAGAAAAATGTTCCGTTTTTTACTTAGAAAACTGAAGAATTGAGATGTGAAATTATTTTGCTCTGAGGTTATAAGTACATAGTAGAAAGTTAAGAGTCTAACTTAAAAATTCTCATTGTAATGCCTGACATTTAAATTACTTTTGGTAATTTTATTTCATATACCCTGTATTAATATTAAGTACTCATGGATTATTACTTAGATGCCTATTAAGTTGAATATGACTTAGTTTTTCTCTATAAATTGTAGTACATTTTGTAATCATTATTTATTTATCCACACAAAAATTTGTACTTGAGAAATGATTGGAATATTGTGGAACATAATTTAGAAATTTTAAAATTGGGGCTAGTATACTAAGAGATTTCCATGTTATCCTATAATAATAAAGACACAGAATACAGTGGTATCTATCAGAATATTTTAGAGCTTTATAACTCCTGTCGCAGCCTGATAACCTACTTTATAGCTATTTTCATCACCTAGCAATTGCTTAGGTTACAATTTCAATTATCTATTTATTAGTTATCAATTCCAAATGCTCTATATAGTTTTAATATGGTTAGGAACTCTTCCAAGCTTGTTATACTTTAAGTAATTTTCCTCAGTCCTAAATTACCAAAGACAAATTATCTTTTTATTATAATCATTATTTTATTCAGTTAATATCTCTTATTCGAAATTTCACTGGTTTAACAAACCGTACGATTTCCATTTCCCAACTGGATCTGGACAGTTGTTTTTAGAGGTTACCCAATCAGTTTCAATTTATAGGGACAATATCCAAACTAGTGCAGCTCAATTTGATAGCTATAAGGGAATATATTTTCCAGTAACAGGGAGTCACCAGGACAATGTCCAACAGTATAATATGCCTGACCCAAGCCAAGGGAATTCCTTGTATGCATACGAAAGTTGAACATTGGATAAAAAAGACCAAGGAAGAATCAATGCATTTGAAGCATGGCATGATTAAGTCCATTGAAGTTACAATGGTCTGCCAAAAGAACTAGAGAATCTGTCTTGGAAGAAGGAATGCCAGACTGTTCCTGAGGTAAGGATTGTGAGACGTCCTCTCATGTCAGGGGAGATCATTCCCTGGAGAAGGGCATCATGTATCATAGAGTATGGATGGGGCATTGAGAAAGAAGAAGATCCTTGACAAGATGGATTGGCACAGTGACTGCAACAATGAGCTCAAACGACGAAAAATTGTTATAAAGGCAAATGTCTAGGAAGTGTTTGGTTCTTTTGTACTTAGTGTCACAAGGAGACACAGTGGACCAATAGCATCTCTATATCACTCATTGGTATTTACCAAAGATAAATAAAAATGTACAAACAAACGTTCCAAGACACATTATTCATCATGCTCAAGAATTTGAAATTCCCAAATACCCATCTATTTCATATTATTAATCCTTGAAAAATGCTACCTTAAAAACATTATTCAAATTGGATTATTTTATAATACTCACTTCTGTGAAATAAAACCTATTAAGTACAATCCTCAATGTAAACCTTGAACACTTTGCACATAATAATATACTACAGTCATATTATCATACATTTAGACTATCTACACTATAACAGGGAAGTGGGTGAGGGGACACATAGGACAGTGTATAATACGACAACATAACGATAATTTGTAAATCATTAAGGATTCATTAGGGAGGAGGAGTGGGGAGGGAGAGGAAATACGGGAGCTAATAATGGGAGCCTGAGCAGAAGGAAGAGGTTTTGAGAATGATAAAGACAACAAGTGTACAAATGTGGTCTGCATATAATTCATGTGTATACGGATCATGATAAGAGTTGTATGAGCCCCCAATAAAATTATTTAAAAAATTAAATTGGAGTTGGCCGTTTTCAAGTCAATTCCCACACATAGTGACCCCACATGACAGAGTAGAAAAACCCTGTAGAGTTTTCTTAACTGTAATATTTTTTAAACTTATATGAAAAACTCACTTTATTGCGATCTTTTGGATAATCTTTCATTCATTTAATTGGGAGCTCTTACAGATATAACAATCCATAGTTGAACTAGATCAAGCATAATTGTCAATTGCTGCCACCATCATTTTCAAACAGTTTTCTTTCTTCTTGTCCCCTGTGATATTCCCTCCCCTTTTTTCCTACCTACCCCACTGTAGCCCCAGGGAACCCTTGCTTTTTATTAAATATTATCATTAGTTAGGTGTTCCTTTTCCCCCATATCTTACACAATTCAGTGTCATTCACCTTCCATTCTGCTATTTGTTCCCCTACAGTGGGGTTCTATAGTCATCGTGATCTAACTCTAATCTTTAAAGAAGAAACTCTCTAGGCCTATAGTTCTCTACAATACCCATTGCTCAGTGATCTCTTCTGGGGTGCGTATCAAGCAGGTCCATGTCCTAACTAATTGTTTTTAAATTGGTGTTAGAATTCAGTGTAAGCCCCGAATCCATTCATATATTGATGGTTTATCTATGTCTTTGGTTCACTTTAAATATAGCATTGTCATTTTACTTTAAAAGACAGTATCCATCATCCTCTTGGGGCTTAAAATAATTCTGCTGATAGTGTCATTAATTTAACCAATTGTACAGAATTTCAAACACTGTTGAGAAAAGGACATTACACAAATATTGGCCAGCCATGAAATGCAATACATGAATTGACCTAGGCAGACTAATAACTTAAGTGATTGGAGACCATTGACATAAATAAGGAGGTTGGTGATAGGGAAACATTTTCAATGATATTCATTAACAGCAGCAGAGACATGCCTACAAAATTCACACATATCATAATAAAGCAAGTCAAGATTAAGCTGGTTCTTTCCAGACACACAGGATACTTCAGAGGTTGAATGAAAAAGGCATGATGTGGAAACTTTACTTTAATTTACACTCACCTGTAGTCCCTGACTTTAAAGCTAAAAATCTCCAGTTTGAGAAGTTGATGACTACTAACCTAAGGGCATAGAATTGGTGGATTTTGGACTTTGGTTTGAGTCTCTTTCCTTTGGATGGCCAATGGATGGTGACCCAGAACTACCACTTACTATCTTAATGCACTCCTTGTTTCATTATGATGTGTAAGATTAAGAGATCATATCAAGTATCAGAAAATGCTAATTATTTTAAGCATATGAAAAACTAATAAGATCAGTTAGAAAAAGGAGAAATCTAGAGATTTCATTGTTGCTGTCAGGTTAGAGAATAAAAATCAGACATTATGTTCTCATCCAGATTTATAGCAGCAGTTCTCAACCTATGGATGTGCCTCCTCTGGGGGTCGAATAACCCTTTCACAAGGGTCACCAAAGGCCATCAGAAAACACATATTCCTGATGGTCTTAGGCACTAAGATACAATTCCTCCATGCATCTCCAGCTGGGTCTGCCCACATGCAGATTTGTAAACATAGGAGTACCCAACGTGAAGACTGTGCCCATGCTACACCATGCTTTAAGGCAAATTTTCGTTTATTTAGAATTAAAATAAATAACTCACAATATATAATTATATATTGTTTTGTGATTAATTCCTCTGCTTTATGTTCAATTTGTAACAATGAAAATACATCCTGCATATCATATTTATATGATGATTCATAATAGTAGCAAAGTTCCAGTTAATGAAAGTAGCAGCAAAAATAAATTTCTGGTTGGGGGTTCACCACAACATGAGGAACTGGATTCAAGGGTTGACACATTAGGAAGGTTGAGAACCACCGGTTTATAGCCTTGTGGGCTGTAAACTTAAAGGAGCAATTCTATTCTGTCATTTAGAATCCATTCATGGTAATGGGTTTTATTTTGATTCGGTGAGGTAACTGTTGGACAAGATAGTGTTCAAACCATCTAGTTGCTGGGCTGAGCCTCGGTGGTGTAGTGGTTGTTCGCGGGACTGCGGCCCACTGGTATGGAGGTTCAATTCCTGCTCCACGGGACAAAGGCTGGGCTTCCTACTCCCACCACCAGAGGGCAGTGATGCCCAAACAAACAAACAAACAAACAAACATCTAGCTGCTTCCAGGGAGAAAGAGGAGACTGTCCACAGGAACAAAAAATATGCCACCTGAGAAACCCACTACCTCAGGATTTCCTTTCTGGCAGTGAGTCTGGTCTGTTTTCAGTTCTATAACTTGGTTTCTGAAATCAGACACAGATTATGTGGCCGGGGTAAAACAAAATAAAATATTTGTAAGAGAGGTATGTGATTGTTATCACAAGAGACATTATTTTGCTTATAAAACAGATCCAATGATACCTCAGCTAACAAAACATTTGCCAGAGCCTTCCTTATATTTTATTAGATTCTGTATTTGTTTGCTATAAACATTTCCTAAGGAGGTCCATCCTGCTAACACTTTTTAAAAGATAATATTCTCTTCCTAGCATTTCAGCAAATATAATTAGTGTGTAGAGTCAGAAGTTCAGTTATCATGCTGGCAAGGAGGTTAAACCAGCTGACCTGCCTTAGTTATTTTTTCCAGGGGCAGACTCTTACTTCAAGGAGTGAAACCATTACGGTCCAGATGCTTTAACTATTTTCCCACTATATATTATCAGATGAGGGTCTCCAGAAACATGAGAGGTCTTCTTGAAACATGTATATTATGAAAATAGACCATGCAGGATCTCATTTTTCACCCCAATACAATCATATTAATTTTTAATAAAATGGCTGGACAGAATCTAGTTTATGGCTCTGAGAAGGACAAGATAAGTTTGAAAAGAACCCCTAGAATTGCAACATAAATTCTGCTTAACGTGAGACAAAAACAAATATCAAATATAATGGTTGTGCAGAAAAATGGTGAAATCACTGCTTCTTCACCAAAAATCATGTTTGTTAGAAAAATCAGCCCCCAACCCCACCCCCCAAAATCAATTACTAGTTTACCAATGAGTAACTCCTTTTAATAAGGGCAAGACAATGTGGACAAAGAAGCCAACAGTAGAAAATAACCCACATGGGGTTTTGGAGGAAACGTCAATCTCATGTGTGTCCTAGTTGAAGAGGATCCATGAGTAATAGCAAAAATAACATTTAGTATTAAAAACATTTCAATTATTTTAATTTACACAGCTCTAAACCCCAAATATAAATAAATAAATTAATTGAATTAACTTTTTGCTGGTTGATAACAAAACTCCGGTGTCCTTATCAGCTGCAAAGCTTTCAAATGAATTTTTAAATAAATAGTACTAAGATCTTGAAGCTTTGATGAACAGAATTGAAACACAAAGTGAAATATGACTTGACCCTCACGGCTCTGAAGACATCATATACTCTGATCAATGGCCACCAAGGTTGGAAATTGTAACGTCAAGGTAAAAGTATAAAGTCAAGTTAATAGGAAAACTATTTTTGAATGCTCACAGTATTTTGTAATTTGACTCTGGGGAGGTGAAGAACAATGCCTTATTCTTATTATGAACGTATTTTTATAAAGCTAGCCAAAGCTTTAGCAGACAAATGACCATAAAGTTCTTTACCAAAGAGTTCTTCTCCACTCTGAAAGTGTTCCTGTTCGTTCCTCTCATGAAATAAGGACAACTTAGAGCTAGTTTCAGTTGAAAACCATGAAACCTCTACACTGAAGTCCTTATTTGCCTACTCTTTTTCTTCACTTCTTAATGTTGAAAAAAAAGAGGGGGGCATTTAAATTGGTTATATTTCCAGGACCCTAGTTCTTTAGAGATAAAGGGTTTATATTATCACTTATACAAATTCCTTGACCATGACTGAGTTTATATTGAATGAAAAATCTTATGCTTTTCATCTTTTAATTTTATATTTCCATGAACTCTATTAGATTATTCTTATGATATGAGGAAAATTATAACAAAAATAATCGTCTAATCATGCTTTTCATCTGAGAGCTTAGGTAATGTGGCATGGGTATTGGTGCCACAGAAATTTTAAAAGTAAGGTATAAACCTCTCATGTCAAACCATTTTGTTGATCACTTATTCATTTTATTGTACTTTTTTCCCATTTAGCTCAATCTTAGAGCATAAGGGGAATAGTAAATCATTCTGGTCAAATATGTTACAGAAGTAATTGTTCAAGAGAAAACTAAAAATATGAATGCATCTTCAGAAATTTTGCTGACCTGAAAAGTTGGCAAATTAGCCACCAAGAGCACAATACTTTTTATGTCGTTATATTTGCTGTCTGTTGTTTTATTGCAGAATATTTTATTGTAATAGCACTCATTTCTGAGAGCACACTAACTTTTATGACTTCCATGTGATTGGAATGCATTATATAATGAAAAACTTGCCTTATTGGTTGAAATAGATGTATTTGTGAGTGCACCTAAATGTCGCTGTATTTTAGTCAGTATTATATACAATTCACAAAATTGTATCGCTAAAGACAAATCTCATGAACTTTCACTTTCTCAAATCTCCTTTTGACACTGACAATGTAATGTAGTATATCGCATCTTTGCAGACTGCACTACTCTATATTTTGTGACAAGGCAATAATAACTATAGATGATGAAACAAGAAAACTGAAGCACACAGCTATGGTAAATTATTAATTGGGATATACATGTAAAATTACTAGATCATGGATAAATTTTTTCATAATTTCATTATATATATGTCAATGCATGGTAATTTGTTCTTTTCTTTTGTCGTTGTTGGGCATCACTGCCCTCTGGTGGTCATGGGAGCTACCCAGTCTTGCTCCCAGAAAACAGCTGCTGCATTTGAACCGCCAAGCTAATGGGCCGCAGTCCCACCTTCAACCACTATGCCACCAGGGCTCAGCCAATTTGTTATTTTCATTACTAACATTTGACAGCAGGAAAAACATACAGTTTTTTTTTTCTTTTTAAAGAATAAAGGTAACCTAAATAAACAAATCCATGATTATTAAAACCATGAGTTTTCATGCTTTCATTCATTTACTGTATTTGGGTAAGATTCATATGTCAAAAAGTCAAAATTTTATACTGTGTATTTAGTTGATTTTTATCATACTTGAAACAATGTATCATCAATTGTGGCTCCCCACTTCAAGCACAATGTCTACCCCTCTGAGAAACCTATTATGTATTAGTGGTTATTCTCCTTTCCTACCCACATCTGTCTCTGGATCACCACTGATCTATTTTATGTCACTATGGATTTGTTTATTTTGAAAGCTTAAAATAATTGCAGTCAAATACTATGTGGTCACTGGTGTCTAATATATTTTACTGGGATCACATATCCATGTGAAGGAAACTGACATCAGAGAATCAGCTAATTAGTCCACCAGTAAACTGACCCACTGCCATCAAATTGATCTGCCTCCATGTAGGTTTCTGGGAGTATAAATCATTATGGAAACAGATTGCCACATTTTCTCCCATTGGGCAGGTCCCGAGGCACCACTAAGAATTACTGAATAACCACATGGGGACATGATGGTAAACTTAAAATAAGTGGCCAGCACAGCACGATGTTGAAAGTTTCTCCTTGTCATTCACTCAAAATGACTCTCATGTTTTGTTGTTGCTGGCAGAGCGAAAATTACCAAATAATGTATATGTTTCTTTTACTTTAATTGGGTTTTGAGCAAACTAGATGCATTATAATGAATTAAGGAAAGCATCGTTGTGAAAAGGACAAATGTAGCGGTCTGTAATCCACAATGAGACTTACTGGTTATTAAAAGTAAATTCTTTTTGAAGCATGTGTATTGAAAATAAAGAAGAAAATTAATCATACAATTTTTCTTTAAGATTATTTCATACCTGTACCAAATGCTTAGAACTTAACTATTTTTCATTATAAAATAATTTATTTACCTTGATCTTGGGAAGTTGAAGTCTTATAGAGTAAACTATCATTTTTGTATCCAATAATTCATGCACATTTGGTTTCAGTTCACTGATTTTATCTTCTCAATGCTATATCACTTATCTTATTTTCTCCCTCTGTTTCTCCTTTTTCATTCATTGCTTTTTTTAATCATTCTTTAGAAAACACTGCACATCTCATGTCAAATAATTGATTACTTCATATAATAATTATATAATAGCTATTACCTCATGATAGGTTTTATGACGATTTGACCAGAATAGAATTCTCAATGGTTTGGCAGGGAAGGCTTCTCCCATGATATGATGTAATACAAAATTTCTAAAACTGTGAATTGCTACACCATTTGGAGTCACATAAATGACTGTAGGAATCACAAATAATTTGGAAACAGCCAAGGTTTTCTGAATGAACACTAAGAAATAATTCAAATGAAAACAAATTACGAATCTGTGGTGTTTCCGGAAGCACTTGCCCATCTTGAACATTTTTTGTGTGAAGAGGAGTAAAAAGGGGAACAAAGTTAAGAAGTCTTGATCTAACACAGTAGTCCTTAACCTTCCTGATGCCGTGAACCTTAATACAGTTCTTCATGGTGTGGTGACCCCCACCCATAAAATAATTGTGTTGTTAGTTCATAACTGTAGTTTTGTTACAGTTATGCTGACCGACGGTTATAGCACACCTTGTGAAAGGGTTGTCCGACCTTCACAGGGGTCGCGACCCACAGGTTGAGAAACACTGATCTAACATAATGTAATTGCCTATGTGATGGGATGTTCTGTGAGTGGGAAAACACAGGTTGGAAGATTAAGGTGGAATGCTACCTCATTTTTCGGACCAGAAGATGCACCCAGTTTTTAGAGCAAGAAACAAGAAAAATTGTTATGAACCAAATAGTAACCAATATACTACAATATTTATAAAATAAAGTGAACTACAGTAATATTTAACAGCATAAACTCACCAGTGGTATTAAGAATCATCATCACTTTCATTAACAAATGAGTGGAGGTGTGCCCTGTGGAGATCATGTGACCTAACTGACATTCAGACTCCAGGAGGCAGGACTTCCGCCAAACACACGGCAAATCCACAGGCTGCAAACAGCAGCGGAAAATAAGAGGCGCATGGGATCCTAAACAAATGTTCTGGGGGACCACACCTTCGAACCATAAGATGCATCCTCATTTTTCCCCCACTTTGGGGGCTGTGGGGTGAAGTGCGTCCTTTTGTCCAACAAACATGGTATCCTCTTAGGTCATAGCCTTGATACAATTTAAACATTCCTAAAGTTGTGGCCTATTCTTAGGAAAAACAACAGCAACAACAACACATCTGTTCTGCTTGCTGGGCTGGATCTTGCATCTGCCTCTTCAATCTCTGATTTTTTTTCCATTTGAGGCAACACCCCACCGTATTGCGTCCCATACTGTCTGTTGACTCTGGCTTCATTTGACTTTGCAGCCAGGCTCCTGCCTTACTGATAATGAATTCATCTGCATTTGCCTCCACCAGCCTATGACCTCCCTACCGCCAGGCTTGCCTTCTCATTCCCTTGTTCATCATCCCCAGCAGCTACTCAAATCAGGAAATGCCTCCAGCTTAAAATTAAACCTAGATTGAACCTGGCTGTATATATTAGCTTCTATATAACTATATGTTATATATAACTATAAAACAACTATATAAGCCAGTTTCTTGGTATAAATTTCTTTTTTCATATACACATGTGTCACTGGTTTTACTTCTCCAAGGAACTGAGTCAGCTCCAATAACATTGAACTCTGTATAATAAAAAGCTTTATAGGAAGAAATGATTATATGGCAATCTTTTAATTTCAATATATCATTTTTTCTTTTGCAAACTATGTCCATGCAAATTCTTCAGAATGTTTCAAAAACGTAGACTTGATAGAAGAGATAATTAGGTCTTACCTTGTGTATTCACATTTCACTTTTATATTATTTAACTTTCATTACAATAGCTTCTAATGGTTACAGGACAAGGTTGCATAAATATAACCTCAGTTGCTATTTTAAAAAGAAGAAAATAAACTATGTATAATTTTTCAAACCGATAGTAAAAGATGATAGATATTTTTCATGGTAGCTAAAAATAACTAAAATGCATAAAACTGTTGAATAATATTTGCTAGACTGGATTTTCTAGAAAAACAGTTCCAGTGACACTCATATATATATCAGTACGAGTGCTATATTGATAAATAAAATTCTAAGAACTAATAATTCAGGAAGTGTCCCAGCAGAGACTTAATCAAGTCCATGAGTTCAATACTATTTGTTGGATTTTCCAGACTGTCTCCTGCCAACCAATGAAGTAGGAAGAAAAGTGGGAAATTGGGAAATCAGAGGCTGTGGGTACAGAGTTGAATGAATCTAAAATAGGTAGGGATGTTGTAGGTTACTGATAAGGCTCAATGCCTTGCAGACACACATGAATCCTAACCTCAGAAGCCAGACACCGATCCTAAGCAAGCACGAACTACCTAGTAAAGAGGCAGGTTACTTCTCCATAGTGCCATTTATAATTAGGCTACTCCTTTAATGAAAATTAAATTGTCTTGAAGGAGGGGTTGAATTGCACTTATACCACCCAAGAAGTTAATGCATTTAGATTTTATGTCAACTTGATGGTACCCGTGTGGAAGTTGGGCAAGACCCCAATCTATTAATCAAATACTAGCTAATGCCACCTCCTTAGGAGTGTAGCCATTTGGCTTTGCACCCACTAGCCTGTTATCTCTCTCCTGCCTGCTTCACATGTCGGCATCCTCATCCTGCAACTGCATGCATCTGGAGAGATCCTGGCCTAGAATCAGATCTATGGACTTGAATTGGACTGGACTGGGATGCCTTCTTGCTGTCAAGCTGCTTCTTGATAAAAGTCCTTCCTTACACATTGATGAGGGTACTGTTTCTCTAGCTAACCCAGTTTAACACACGGGTATAACCAAGTTGACAGAAAACCTAACTAGCATAGTCCATTCCTAGTTAAGTTGGTCCTTGTACGTAACCATTTTACCACAATTAAGCTCCAAACAAGACAATAATCAAAATCATATTTGTTCATTACAGGATACAACTAACATAGCAAAAAAACCTCACCAGGCTCATATATATCTTATAATTTATAAGAGAAAAAATTTTATATCCAACAATGCCAATTCTCTTAACAGTGGCCCACAACTAAATCTCACTCTTCTATCAACATCTTTCCCCCACCCTCTGTTCCCTAAACTCATTAGAAAAAGATAAACATAGTCAATAGGAGTTCTCCCTCATTGTACTTATTTGAACTTCAAAATACCCATGAAAATTCATAAATAAACCACTTCATAATTTTATCTCACCCATTTTTGAATGTCCAAATTCTTCATTGCCCATTTTATGAGACCAGGGCTCTGGGGAGACAAACCTATTTGGGGACCTGAAGCATCTTCATTCTAATTGGAATTTTTAGTATCTGCTGCACAAAAGTAAATTCAGTTTTATGAAGACCATTCATTAATACTGCAACGGCATATACCAGCTCACAGTTTGAATATTTTTTTCTCTTTTTATTCAGATAGGCTCCGGTCAACTCAGCCCAGGTCAGTGTAGGTCATTTGGCACAGTAAACAAGTTTGGAAGTTCACACAGATATACCTCCCTGTTAGACCCTCTGGTCATTTCACATCAGTCCTAGGCTCCTCAGGCTAATTTATGCCATAACCTCAGGTTCCACATGACTGTCTAAACTTCAGACCCAGCTTCCCCTCTCATCTATACACCCTGTGAACCAAGCACAAGGTTCCAGTGTCATCAATGCTTTCTTTGCCAATTTCCACTAAAGAAGAGAATTCAGGTGATGAGAATCCCAGACTGCCATAGGGTCTCGTTAGTTTTCAGTCCAGGAAATATTTGTTCTCTGATAGACACAGACTATTCCAGCCTAGACACATACATCTGCAACTGCTTACATTCATTTTGGTTCAAAAAGCCATCACTATTCGATCCTATTCTTCTTTTTAATGTCTCAGGAGCTCTGTGTGCAATGCATGTCTTTCCAAATGTAAATGCCCTAATACCAAAGGATCTGAGTGAAACAGCCCCTCACTCTCTATACTGGCTTTAAACAAAAAGCTTTCTACTAGGTAATTTCTACTTTCCATTGTAGCAAATCCAATTGTAAAGGCTGAAGGCAAGCATACAAGCATTCTCTCAACAAAATTACCAAGGTTGATTTCTATCACAGTTTATATATATATATATATATATATATATATATACACATATATATAATATTAGGTAGGATAAATCAATTTAATACTAGCACAATCAAGTAAACAACTAATTCTAAACACAAACCTTTTAAATCACTTCAATTCAATTTTCTTTTCTCTAGGGTCTGAACTGTCAAATGCATATGGATGTAACCCCAGGCTGATGGCAAGTCCACTGGACCTGCCTTCTATTCAGTATCTTGTTTAAATAGCACAATAGTTCAGCCTTTCGGAGGAGCTACAGAAGTGGCTATTTCCCCATTGGGTCAGTTTAAAGTACCCAGGAAGCAAAAGTTTCGCTTCCCATAAGTCCCCTCCATTTTTTTTCTCACAAAGCTTCATGTTTTCCTGAATTTGGAACCATGGAAAGGGATCCTGCTTCCCTAACCCAAGTAGTAAGCCGGGAGGAGGTCAGATTCCTGTCTGTATGAGGGAGCAGATCCGTCTCCACACAGTCTAAACCTGATTGCCATGAGACAGAGGTCAGACGTGCCTCCAACTTGCATCCTTATTATTTTGTGCACCTGGTACCACTGCATTTTAGGCTGGATTTTCTAGAGACATTGAACCAATTACATTAATGAGTGTAGAAGAAAGAACTATGTATCAAAAAAAATTACATATTTAGCAAGCAGTCAAGTCTGACTCAAGTCCAAAGCTGAAGACCTTGCCAGACTCATGTAGCTGCCAGTCCATGAAAAAGGAAGGGGAAGCAAGAATCTCGGAGATCACAAGGTGATGGTTTGCATGGATCTAAGGTTGGCAGGTCCCAGGGTCAGTAGACCAGACAGACCTGAAATCCAGGAGCCAGACATAGGAATCCATGTAAGCTGGATGAAGTGAGGCAAGAGAATGGCCATTCTCTATTAAAAAAAAAAAAGACACGCTCACTACCAACAAGTAGATTAGGGCTCATGCTGACTCAAGAGGATGAAGTAGAACTATCCCAGTGGGTTATTACTCTTTATAATAAGAATAGAATGTCTCATCCTTCTCCCAATGGTGTGGTTGCTGGTTTCAAACTATTCACCTTGTGGTTAGTAGTTCAACTCACAATTCAGTGCTCCAACACAATGTCTATTGTGAGTAGGACATGTACTTTCATAAAGACCTATTTAGACTGTATCTTGGTTGGAAGATTATGTTCTACCCATATCTTTCCATATGGGTAGCCAAGTTGACAAAAAATCTGTTACACTATGCAGACCCTATGGCATTCTTAATCTTAATCTATAAATATTAGATTGATTCAGTTCAAGTTTCATTTGGGAGTGGGAGAAATGACTAGAATAAACACAGAGAAATGAATTGAAACCTTGGAGTAATTATAGGATTTACATAAAAGATTCTAATCAAATAAAAAAGCAAAGGCAAATATTAATGCATTGTAAATTCCTTTAATATTTGATTTGCAAAAACTTTTGTAGATGTTTCCACATCATCAATTCGACTCTATGAGACTAAGTCACTTAAAAATTTCTCCCATGTGATATGAAAAAAACAGTCCTGAAGGCAGGCATATTTATAATCTTTATATTGTTATTTCCCTAAAGTATCTATTTATTTAGTCAAAATTGGATCGGGTAGATACATTTATATTTTAAAGTGAGAATGATTTAAAATTTTAAATGTCACATGGAATTAGTTTATCTGCCTAAGAACATGGTAACCATTTATTTAAAAAAATTTTAAAAAGGTGTGAATGGGGCAAAGTCCACTTTAGAATACATTTACTTTATCTTGTATAATAAAGGATATTATTTTTACTATCAGAACAACTATTAAATATTTGTCAAATAAATTTATTTAAAAATATATCTGAATCAAATATATGAAATGCAAAAGACCTTGAAGGTTTACCCTAAAGGAAAGGGAAATAATAGAAGGTAATGGTTGGTCCTAGATAATTCTCCTTTAAGGTAAGTGTAGAAGCATAGAATGAAAAACAAAACAAATGAAAAACATGAATATGTTTTGAAAAGCAATGTTTTATTCTTTTATATCAAAAAAGAACAGGAGTAGGGCTGAGCCCCAGTGGCATAGTGGTTGTGCGCAGGACTGCGGCCCACTGGGTTGGAGGTTCAAATCCAGCAGCAAGACTGGGCCTCCTACTCCCACCACCAAAGGCATTGATGATCCCCCCAAAAACAAAAACAAAAACAAAAACAACAGGAGTACTCCAGTACTGGAACTCTAATAAGTGTGCTAAATCTTTCATCTTTGTAAGTTATCAAATGTGCTCATTGATTTAACATAAATGGAGAAACCTGAGCCGGTCAATGCTTTTAAAATATAAATGGAATTCTGATACAGAAAGTATAGGTTATATATATTTCATGTATTTGGGAAATGTTGCCATGGTCAGTTATTACTAACGATATCAATGGTAATAATAGGGAGAGGGAGAGGGAGAACTGCTTCAAGATTTATCTTTGATACCCGAAGTATAGTTTAATTGATCTTTGCTAGATATTTAAAATATTGATAGCATAAATTACTTAATGTAAGACCAGGAAACCACTCAGTATGACACCTAATACATGTTTAAAAGCTAAATGTTAATATCTAGCAGTGATGAGTTGATTCAAGGAGCTAATCATAGACACTGCTATCTGCCAAAGTGATTCAATTTCTGATCATATTGCAAATCTACTAACAAAAAGATGCATGTATTTAGTTTCACTGTTATTGTTGATGATGGGCCTTTGATTATTCCCCAATTCATGCTGTTGTTTTTCAGTGCCATCTCATCAGTTTTGACACAAGAGGACCTTATTTGTTTCCCCTTATAAATGAACAAAAATCAACAAATATTTTTTTTAATTTAAGTAAACCCATTCATTTATTTTTCATTCTAATTATCTCATGAAATATCAGAAGCTCAAAATTTACATTTAAAAATTGAAAGTTTTGGATGATTTAATTAGGAGCTTTTACATGGTTCATAAGATAGTGGTATGAATGGAATAAGAAATAATGCATATTTTAATAAAAGTAAACATGTGTATCTGAGTTGCATTATGTCACCAGACTTAATCAATCTCTATGTTGATAGAAATATCAGAGAATCCCAAATATATGAAGAATGTGGCATCAGGATTGAGCAAAGCTTTTCAACAACCTAGAATTTGCAGATGACACATCCTTGCTTCTTCAAAGTAAGGAGTACTTGAAGCACTTGTTCATGAAGTTCAAGGATTACAGCTTTTACTTTGAATTACAAATAATTGTCAAGTAACCAGAATCCTCACAACTGATCAATAAGTAACATTATGATGAATGGAGATAAGATAGAAGCTGTCAAGATTTCATCTTGCTTGGATACACAATCAATGCTCATTGAAGTAACAGTCAAAGGAACAAAGATGAATTGCATTTGGTATTTACGCTGCACAAGATCTCTTTAGAGTGTGGAAAAACAAGCTTTTTAGCTTGAGGATTAAGATATCCATGGCCTCAGTCATGGTATTCTCAATTGCTTTATATGTATGAGAAATGTGGACATTCAATAAGGAAGACTGAAGAAGAAACCATGTATTTAATTGTGATGCTGGTAAAGAATTTGAAAGTGACATGAATTTTCAAAATTACAAATAAATCTGCCTTAGAAGAAGTACAGTCAAAGTATTTCTTTAAAGCAAGTCTATTGAAACTTTGTCTTTCATACTTTGAACAAATTAGTTGAACCTTACTATTTCACTATTTAAAATGTCCTAAAAAATCAGTTATCAGGCATCAAAGAACAAAAATCAAAACCAATGGACTAATTGACTCCAAATAGGATCACTGAAGACAAATGGATACAGAGGCAAACAGAGAAGAAGAAACGACGGTGCCCAGCTACCAAATGATTAAATGTCTGGAGTCTCAAAACTTGAAGATAAATGAGTCTCCATTCAGTGCAGAAACAGCAAAGCCCACATGGAAGAAGCACACCAGCCTGTGTGATCCAGAGGGGCTCAAGGGAGCAGGTATTGAGCATCAAAGAACAAGAATCATCTCATTATGAATGAGGGGAAGAGCAGGGTGGGGACCGAAGCCCCACTGGTGGGTAATTGGACACCCCTTTACAGGTTTGTCACAGGGAGGAGGCAGACCAGTCAAGGGGCAGCCGGGCAGTGATGATGCAAACAAGTTTCCTCTAGTTCCTGAAGTCTCCCTCCCCCCAACTATCATGGTTCCAAATCTACCTTACAAGTCCAGATGAACTGGAGAAAGTACACTGGTGGAGAGGGGAGCTGGAGACATGGGGAAAGCAGGATGGATGTGCCCCTTTGGGCCAGTGGTTAGATTGAAGCTGAGGTGGAGAGATGAATCCAACTGCAAGGAAATACAAAAAAGCTCCTTTTTGAAGGATGGGGATCAGGGGAGTGGGTTGGGGGAAAGGTCTGACAGTATAAGACATGGCAGAACAATAATAATTTACGGAGTATTGAGGGTTGGTGGGGAGAGGAGAGCAGGAGAAGAGGGGAAAGGATGGAAAAGCTGATATCAAGGGCTCAAGGGGAAAGGCGGATATTTCGAAAATGATAACAGCAATGGACATGTAAAGGTGCTCGGCACAGTATGTTTATTTATGTATTGTGAAAAATGATGTATGAGCCCCAGTAAAATGACTTTTAATTAAAAAAAGAAATATGTGCCTAGCAAGACACAGGAATGTTTTTTAAGTATAGTTTACACCTCAGAATCTTTTTAGCCTCCTAGATTGAAAGGATTCTTTTTTCATGTTGGAAACAATATGAAAAGTTTGTGTGTATTCTATGTTAAATAAAATAATAATAGTAGTTCTAAAAGATTATAATATTGTATATAGAGAAAGTTTTATCTCTAAAACTCCACTGAATCATTTTGGACTCTGAATGACCACATAGGGCAGAGTAGAACTGCCCCAATTGGCGGAAGCTATATCTCTTTCATGATGTGTGATATGTGAATTTTGTATCAATAAAACTTTTTTGAAGGGTCGGAAAAAATATGTAGACTTAGATGGAAAATTGTAATGGAAAATTGCTTTACATTTTACTAATTTTATATCAATATTTTGTAGGAGTTGGCAGCAATACTTTTTACTTAATCTAGTATTACAAAATTTTCTGTGAAGAGAAATATAACTGAAGGAATTTCAATCAAATATTAACCTGTTGGCAAAATATTCACTATTCTAATAAGAAAATAAGTTGTATAAGAATTGTGTAACTGTTTGAGAAAATTATGAAGAAGGTCTTCATTGTGTAAACTTATACGAGAAGTAAGCTCCCAAATAGAATTTTTTTCAAAGCTATGCATTTACATTTTTTGACAAAACAATCTTAGCACCTATAAGCACTCTCCATTACTCTTAATGCATTTATCAAATCTCTGATTCCATGCTTGGAAAAATTTTCAAACTTATCTGTTGGATGGCGGACAGCAGCTTCCTACTTTTATTCTTCACCTCTTCTGAGTCATCAAATAGTTGTCCTTTCATGTTCCTCTTTATTCAAGGAAACAAAAAGAAGCCACACAGAGGAAGGGCAGCTGAGTGAGGTATGTGGGACAAGAAAGGAATTCTTTCTTGTTTGCCAAAAAATGGTGCACTGAGATGGCTGCATGAGTAGATACATTATCATTGTGGCAAAACACAAGCATGTTACTGATTGGCAGAGGCTTTTAAGAAGAAATAAAAGTACTCCCAGAATTAAATAATGGTTCATCTAGAAAAATATCTTTTCAGTGGTCTGTAGTTTTAAAAAAATGTGGCTTTGAGGGCTGAACATATTTGTGAATTTTGAGGGACAAAACTTTTTCACTTTCTTTATACTTTTTCAAATTCAGAAGTACCTAAGACAGCATAATGATGTTTACCTGGCTGTGTTTGTGGACTAAGGTAAATTAAGAAGGGGAAATCTAACGGTACTTACTCAACATCTAAAACTTGTATCCATGTTCACATGTAGGTGGGGGAGTTGGATGATTTTATACAATCAGACACTCCTGGATCAGCATGCAGTCCAACTTGTCAATCAAGTGATAGCTTGATGGCACCTCCTTGGGAGTGTGAGCTTTAGGATAAGACGGAAGACTCTGAGAACTGTCTCTCTCTCTCTCTCTCTCTCTCTCTCTCTCTCTCTCTGCTCATCCACTTTTCTGCCTCCGGAACTATGCTTGACTCAAGGTATAGCTCAACCCAGAGATTTGTCATCGACATGGTGTTCTATTAACCTTGGATATCTTTGTCTTGTACCCAACACCCTGTTATTTTTGTGCTTCCTAATTTACCATTGTGCATGGATGTCAACATGACACTGATGAGGGTCATATGGATTAGCGTCAGACTTATGGACTTGAGTTTTTTAGGCTAGATGCCTCCTTGATATATAATTATTTCTAGCTAGAAAGCTTATACAGAGATGAGTGGGGACTGAGCACCAGTGGCTTAGTGGTTGAGTGTGGGACTGCGGCCCATTGGCTTGGCGGTTCAAATTCAATAGCAGCTCTCTGGGAGCAAGTCTGGGTAGCCCCCACGACCACCAGAGGGCAGTAATCCCCCCCCCCCAAAAAAAAAAAACACAGATGAGTGTTACTGGATTTGTTTTTCTGGACAATCTGGCCTACTACAGTTTACAAGTTAAAAAGCATTGAAACACCAGTTGAACAAAAGTGCCCCCCAAAAAACCATAGAAACACCAGTTGAACAAAAGTACCCAAATTGGATTTGTTTTTCCTCAGCATTGTCTTTACTTCCGTAAGCATGCATTTCTAAAAATGGTGTTTCAATCTTTCCACCCTATCCTTAAAAAATATGCTTTTAAAATTCAAACTACTTCCAAAATACAACTCTGGAATCCTCAGAGGCTTTAAATTTTATTTCTCTTAAATATCCTTTGAGTTTGAGGAATCAGAATGTATAAAGGAACAAAAATCATAATTACTGTCGATAGGACAAGCTCCCTCAATAAAGCTTTCATAAGACAGATCTTGCTCTTCTGGCAAAATAAGTAAGTGCATTGTCACAGTGGAAAAATATCCCTTGGAAAATCTTTTCTAGCTTTTTAGATCACCAATACACATTTCAGTTTTCATAAAGCTTCCTCATAAAAAGACTTTATTATCATCCTCTGTGTTTCCAAAGTTTGATCAAAATTCTTCCTTTAGAATTCCAAAACAGTCTCCATAAACTCTGCACTAACACCAGTACCTTGAATTTGTCTAAAACTGATCTTCTTGCAAACCCTTATTGTGATCACCTATTATTTTGAAGAAAGCCTATACAACAGAAGGTTGTAGGGTGAAGGAACACACTGACGATGTAGGATGTGAAAAGGATGATCATTTGCAATTTATCAAGGGGTTGTGGCAGTCATGTACTCATGTCAATTTCATGATTCGGAGTAGGGGGTGGAGTCTGGAGATAGCCAATGACACCTCTGTGTGGGAATGACTTTCTCCTGAGAATTCTGTGTAGTCTTGCGATATTTCCCTCATGGAGATGAAAGACCATCTTCCCAGTTGTTGGGACATGCTCAACTGACAAGAGAAGATTGCAGCATGCAAGAAACTTAAGAAGCTGGAGGAGAAGCCACATGGCCTTGCCCTGATGAAACCTGACCTCTGGGACCATAGACACCAGAGAGACCCCTGCCAACACTGAGATTCTTCTACTGCCAATGAAAACAGCTGATGGACCCTGAGCCCTGGAAATGAGGAGACATGAGGAGACCCTTGCCAGTGCTGGGATGCTTCTACTGCATGTGCTCTGTTAATCAAAAGGAGACTTTATAGACTGCTATTGGATATGCAGGCTAATATCAGACTTATGACCTTGGACTGGATTGGATTGGGTTATTTTCTCAATGTTCCACTCCTTTTGTCTATAAACCTTTCCCTTATATCCAAACGCATGTCTATGAATTTGTTTCTCTAGTCTACCTGGACTAACACAGGGGTCATGAGGGAAGGAAGGACAGAGAGAAGAAAGAGGAGCTCATTCCAAGATCTCAAGTAGAAAGGACATGTTTTGAAAATGATGGTAGCAACACATGTACACGTACTTGATACAATTGATGTATGGATTGTTATAAGACCTATAAGAGCCACCAATAAAGCAATTCATTTTAAAAAGGAAGAAAGAAAACACTAGAAGGAGTGCAGGTAGCATAGGGGTTACATGTTCAATTGCTAACCATAGAGTCGGCAGTTGGAAAATATGAACTACTGCTCAGAAAAAAATGGTGAATTTTTATCTAGTAGAGTTATAGTGTCAGAAACTCACAAGGATATTTCTCTTCCATAGTGTTGCTAGGAGTCACCGCTACTTTACGACAGTGAGTTTGGTTTATTGGCTTTATCAAGGCTAAGACAAATTGACTTATTGAGATTGCTTGTCTGTAGTCATCCACTGATCACAGAGTTATGTCTAAACATGTTTGCTATGAAATACATCTGCAAATGGATGAACTAACACACTAGGAATACTGCTTTTTGACTGAACCTTTCATTTCTTAGGTTTCTTGTGATTACTAACTACCTTCATGTTCACCTTAACTTATGGCAAACTTATATACAACATAAAAAATTCCTAGTTCTGGATTATCTTCCCAATTTTCCATGTGTACAAACCTGCTTTTGCAGCTCTGTGTTGATCAATCTAATGGGTGGTTTGCCACATCCTCGTGGACTCCTTACTTGATTAAAGACATTGTCGTCTTTTAGAAATTAATCCTGCTTTGTGACATGTCAAAGCAAGTGACTCAGACATGGTTCTGTTGTGATCCATGTTAAAATAAAATCAATGCTAAACCAATATAGAAATTGATGTTTAATATATGGGTGCAAATTCAGGTAACATCTCTAGCTAATCAGTTAAAATTATTCTATGAAATTAATATTCTTTATGGATTTTGATCTTATCTAATGGGAAATAACTGCACATTGTCATTGAAATGAAGTCATATCAGAATATGAAATAATTTATGGACAAATACAATGGCATACAATATTTTCTTAAAGAAAAATTCAAATAAAAGTAATATCAATCTTTGTAATTGATACAGAACATAGCTTATTCTTTAAAACAGTATAATGTTCAGTGCAATACCTTTAAATAAATTATTGTTTGCTTTAAAGCTGACATGCATAAGACAATTTTTGTTTGAGATATAAAGATTATCTCTGGACAAGAGTTTCAATGAATCATATAAATTTCTATGACTCCAGGAAACCTAATCCAGAAGAATTTCAAATATCTGCTTATATCCATATGCTTCCTTGAGTTACTTTTCAAAATTGGGTCACTAAACCAGGATATGTAGTTTGTCTTATTCTTTAACATCTGTCAGCTGAAATCTATCCACCAAGACTACACCTGCTGATATAGAGAATTGCAGCAACAGATACCCAGTGCAGTATAATAAGCTGACAGGCAAGGTCTAATGTTAGCATTTTCTAATATGTCATTTTCATGTTTTGGATCTTGTCTTGTAGAAAAATTGCCCATTTGAAATAAATATCATTCTATCAGTAGCAATTCACAAGTCAGGTGAGAAATACTTGTATAGCTCAAAACCAGGAAAGTCAGAAAGGTTAAAAATAGTGGAATTTCTATTCAAGTGAAAAATATAGGTGTGGATAAGATTGATGAGTTTAATAGACAATCAGCTAAGTGACTGGATGCACCTTAACTACTTCAAACATTTTTAAATTATTGAAATTTAAAGAAACCACACACAATTACAAAAAGAATTCTACAAAGAGCGTGTACTTGTAGTTGCATTATTTAGCAGAGTTTCTACCTAAAATGCATTAGATATTAACTCCTACATTGTTTTAAATAGTCAAAATCATTGCAAATTTGTCCACATTTTCATACAGCTGAGGCTGTCAGAATTTCATATAATAGAAGTGGCCCTCTGATCTGAAAGATATGAACCTGGGAGCAATGGAATCATTTACTGGTTCCTTTACACAGGAAACTTCCAACACCTTAATATAAATTAACCAATTTCAAATGAAAACAAGATTAGAAATAACCATCTCCTAATAATAATATTAATTGATTTTTTGTTCTTTTTAATATTTGTTCATAAAATCAAAGAGGTTGCTTTAATTCAAATAAATCTTGGAAATATTAGATTGGTAAAATTGGTTTAACAATACATTTTTCATAATTAAATAATTGCACTTTATAAATCAATTGATTGTATTCACTAACAACATTTTTCTTCTGAAAAATAGTACTCTTTAGCAGAAAAATAGGGATGATTTCAGTAAAAGCTCACGTCATTAAAAGCTTTGTACATAGTGTGATATGTTGTTTAATTAATTGCTGTAATAGTACCAATATTTTAAGTATGAATTAATGACAAGGGCTATGCACACATAAGCAATAGTTTAATTTTACTTATCTTGTATGCAAAATAGAGTAGCTCTTATGGTGCAGTGGTAAATTGCTCATCTGCTAACTGAAATATCTGTGACTTAAACACCAAGAAGGAAGATTTCATAGTCTCATCACATGAAGGCTACACCTTGAGAAACAGTGAAGCACAGTGCTACTCTCTCCTACATGTCACTAAAAGTAAAGATGGACTAAATGACAATGTGGATTTTGTTAAAAATAATTATAAGTTATAAACAGACTTAGTTTCTCTTTTGCTATTGCTTCCTCCAATCAATCCAGTTTTTGCTTCTTGGGCTTTGAGTTCCAATTAATCAGTGCATACCCATTAAATAGACATCAGTTCTACAAAATCTTCCCCACAGCAGATTCCCAGCAAAAAAGGATAAAACAACACAACACGTTTTAATTTCTCCTATTTTTGATTCATTTAAAATTCTCTGGTAGGAAAATTACAATGCTAGAAAACTCATGACTATATATCATGTATCTATATATTTTGCATAATGTATATACTGCTGGTAGTCTCTCTATGAGGTGCCTTTTCTTTTCTCTGGTCCATAATGGGGAAATGAAATACAGGAATTATTTTTTCAATATATTACTTCACAATTACCAGGTGAGGTGACATCCTTTTACAGAGGGGTTACAAGGAGGAGATGAGTCAGTTAAGATACAGGGTAGGAGCTATGAAATATGCAACCTTCCTCTAGTTCCCATGCTGCCTCCCACCCACTATCATGACCCCAATTCTACCACATAAATCCAGCTAGACCAGGAGATGTCCAGTGAAGTTGGGAAATTTAGGAGAGATGATCCATCAAGACTAGTAATAGGAGTGGTAATACCAGGAGGGTGGAGGGATGGGGGAATGGAGAGGGAGAACCAACTTCAGGGATCTACACGTAGCCTCCTTTCTGGGACATGGAAAACAGGGAAGTGAGTGTTGGGACACATTGGACAGTGTACAGGATGAAAAAATAATTTGTAAATTACTAAGGGTTCAAGGGGAAGGGGGGGAGGAAGGTAATATAGGGAGCTGATAATGGGGGCCTGGAAGGAGGGAGAATGTTTTGAGAGTGATGATGGCAATGGGTGTG
>PVJH01014661.1:0-56167 GCA_004026705.1 Nesogale talazaci | reverse complement strand
AGGACATTTTCTTTTCTATGAAACGAAGGAGTTTGATTCAATGGCTTTTCACATATGTGAACAATATTTTTTATGATGATTTTGATTATCTGTCAACATTTCAAAAGAATATTAACATAAATCATACTTTGAAAAAGGTTTATATTTCACAGAAAATTCAATTTAAGAGTCATAGTGAATTTGGAGTGTTTTTTTTCCACTTTCTAATTTGCACAGCAATTTGCCTATCCTGTTGATAGACTCATCTGAAAACAGATGTCTTCTTTATGGGATTGATAACATGATCAGTTAAATGCAGTACAGTTGAGTTGCGGTGCGTTAATAAGATTTTTCTAGCCACAATTCCTTATGTGATATATTGTAATTCTGGACTCCATAAGTGTAATCCCATTTTGAATGTCTTGTACTGTGTTGATGAATGGGAATAGTGTAGGACCTGACTTTAGTAGATGGCATGAGCCAAATCATACTCTTTTCCTTCAGAGCACCTTTAAAATTTTACTAGAGGGAGTGACTTAAGACACCACTCCTTGTTTACCATGGATGAAATATGTATAATTATACCATTGTATTATTCTTGCACACCACACGTCACTTGAGCTTTTGTAGAAGCAAGAGCTGCTATCACTTTTGTGCATTTTAGCTTCTGGATCTGGAGCCTGCATTTGGATTCGGTTCTGGATCGTATTGTCTACTATGTGACACACTCCCTCAAGTGTGATCTGTGAGATTTTGTTTTGAATCCTAGAACCCATAGATATGAACAAACATAATCAAGGAAAGAGCGGAGTGAAACCAATCAGAATCACATCTCTGACAATTTGGACGTTGCGGGCATTTTTAATATACAATTCCTTAGGACTAGTGTGATATTAATTCTTCTAAAAGAAATTATTACCACAAACTCAACCAGACATATGGTGGTCGACTGTGCACCAGGCACTCTGCTAAGGAGTAAGTATTTGACATAAAATAGACCGCACCAAGCACTCTGCTAAGGAGTAAGTATTTGATATAAAATAGACCTAAATAGTTTAGGGCCTATTAAATCATAAAGAAATCACTGAAGATATAGATGTGATAGCAAAATGTGGCAAATTAGGTGTGGCCAGGTATCAGAGGAAATGTCATTTGGGATCTAAAAGGCTTGTCTTAAAAACACATGAATAAAGCAGCTCTGTTCACACAGAAAAGGCACATCTGTCTGTGTGATTTAAGGATTATAAATAATACGTTATAAAATTGGAGGAGGGAAGGATATTAGAGCATGAATTCTGAACATTTGGTTTGCAGAAGGCTAGCAATGAAAGAGTGAAAGCCACAAATTCAGAAGCAGGGTCTTCATGTGGGTTATATTCAAAGAAGGAAAAGCCAACTAAGTCCACACAGAAGAAGAATACCAGCTTGTGTAATCCTAAATGACAGTTATAAAATTCATATATGATGATGAGAATAGTATCAGAGCTAAGATTGTGAACACTCCATTTGGAGAAGGCTATGGAGGAAAGGTAAGGAGGCCAAATCCATCTACAGAGTATCTACTAATGGCAAACCGCTGGCAGGTCTGCTTTTGTCATCGGCAAGAGTCTTGAACAGCCTTATCAGGCAGAGACTAGTTTAATCCTGATTACGTAGGACTGAAGTCCATGCCAGGCTAGTTGTCCTTCCTATAAACACAACATCAGTTTGTACTGGGTGAAATTATCCCATGGGTGTCCCATGACAGAAATTTCTTCCCTGGCATTCTAAATGTTGATGGAGGTGGGGTGGGGGCCTTCTTCCTCTTACTCATATGTTTTTTTATGTTTGTCTTTATTGTAATATCATCTTTGCTTTACCACCTACTTGCAACTTGTCTTTCATGGTTTTCTGTTGGGTTTCCCAATGGGGAAGCTCAGGAGAAAAGTATGTCTAGTGATAATAACTGAAACACGGTGTTATAGGGAATGCAGGGGTGGAGAATAAGTGATATGGGAAGAAAGGGGATTTCAGGAGTAAACAATGAATTCAGGATTGGGGGAGAGCACTAGAACTGATCACAGAGGAATTGAGGACTGCAAAATCACTCATGGGCTTGGAAATTGGAGAAGTTGGAGACTTCAAGGTCTATTAATAAACACATATTCAAAACATTCAAAATTAAGGAAGAGTTTTCCTATGTCTACAAGTATCAAAATCAAGAGAAATTTGTCCAAGTCTGCGGCCCACTGGGTTGGAGGTTCAATTATAGCTCCACAGGAGCAAAGGCTGGGCCTCCTACTCCCACCACCGGGGGCAGTGATGCCTAAAAAATAAAAATAAATAAATTTGTCCAAGAAACTACTTGAAATCACACACATTGACAGCATCTGATATTTCTGAGGATAAACCTCTATCATTGGCAAACCAAGAAGCATTGCTTGCAAAAACAACTGTAGTAACAGAGCCACGAAAGTTGTTCAGTGAGGCACCCATGAAAAAGATGAGGCTGGATGAAGAGTCAGTTCCCAAGGATTTTGAATTCATTATACAAGTTAAAAATGACCTTAAGCAAGATATTTCCAGCCTTCTAGTAGCTTCCATAGGCCTTAGCTCCAGCTTAAAATCTTTGAATAAGAAGTTGGAGAAGTTGGAGTATACTTAAATCGAAGGCAACATGGACTTCTTTTATTGATGTATTAACTTGATTCAAGGCCTCAACATATTTAACCAAATATATTTAAGAAGTTAAAAAATAAAGAAGTTGTATAAGCTACTAAATGATGTCACCTCCTCGTCCTTATGTTTAGCACAATACACTCGATGGCCAGTTAGTCCATTGGAATCAAAGCAACCTCCTGTGTTGAGAGGTTTTCCTACTGCTGACATGCCTACTGCTGTTTCTACAACCCATAGTGAGTGACTTGAAGGAGGCTAGCTGCTTACTAAGGGCAACATACCTTTGAATACCATGTCAATACAACTCCTAACTTTGTCTGACAATGTAACAGCACCTTCTCATGATTTTTGTTGAGAACATAACAGTATACCTCCATGAACATCTAGTAGCATTGTTTATAAGTGCTAACATTAGCTAAAATTTGTATATAGCTGCAGAACTTTTTTTGCTACCAAGAAAACCTGCAATGAATCATGAATTTTCTGCTGTGATTAATATGCACCCCTTTCCTAAAGGACTAGACATAACCCTTTCATCAGCATATCTACAATAAAAGCATGTACACAAGAACCACTGCGCAGCAATGGAAAGGACCCCTCCTCCTCCCCCGTGACCAACATGGACTATTTCAGAGGAAGCTGCTCCAATGAAATAGTGCATTAACTAATGACATTCATAGTGTCAACAATTGTCAGATAGGAGAAGCCTCTTCAGAAACACACCTCTCAACACAGACACCAGGCCATGTGGACACTATCAATGCTCACACGATTGACCAAGTGCCAAGCAGCAGCAGAACTACCTTCTTGTAGAGGGTCCACAAAGTCTCAATATTGCTGATATGTAATATTGACCCTGCTTATGGTACACAAGACCTCCTACCAAATGTTAAGATTTGGGACATCCTTACTGTGGCAGATACTTCCAGCTGACTAAACCTTGGGTGCACTGGATATCGACTGCTCTCATCTTCCACAGAGCCTGCTCAGTGGGCTGAAGACCCTGCATCATGGACAGTGTGTCCGGAAGGCATGCCCCTTCATCCCAGCCAAAATCAAGCCACCTTTCAAGTGTGATAAATTAAGTTAATTACAGAAGAATATTTAAAGTTTGCCTTTCCATTAATGCAGTGAAACAACCATGCAATTCTTTAAATAGCTGAGCTTCCATTTTGATTTTGCTATTTATACATTATCTTTGTGATCCTGAAGAGAATTCATCTACCAAAATTTTTGCTTCATCAAGTGTGCCAGCCTCTTTTCATAGGACCAACAGGGGATTTAAGTGGGATAAGAGATACAAATGAATTTTGCAGCTTGAAATGAGAGAATTTAAATAAAAGAATTTTTGTAAGTGTTAAAAATAAAGAATTGATGATGATCACATAACTCAGTTTAACTGAGTTCACATAACTCAGATGACATAGCCATGGTTGCTGAGGAAAGGTTCTAAGATAGATGTGGTGGTGATTATACAACTCCTAGTTATGAGATTGAATGATTGAATTGTTCAACTATATCACATGTGAATTATATAGCAATAAAATTGTTGGAAAAATAACAATGACAAAAAATCCTCTGGTGAGTATCCTCATAGGTGAGTGAGGTGTAATAGCATTGCTACTGTGTAGTTACACTGAAAAATAGATTACTGCAAATATAGTTAATTTGACATCTAGCGCATCAGTAGATTTTCTTTTTGACCCATTTAAAATCTATGTTAGGCCAGGTAGACTAAAGAAACAAAACTCACAGACACTCATATCTGCATAACAAAGAGCTTTGCATAAGAGAGTAATTGTATATTAAGAAAACATCCAAGCTCAGTGCAGATAAGTCAGATATTAGCCCATATGACTCACACTAGTCTGTCAATTCCTCTTCGGACTCAGAAAACACATGGAATAACACAGAATTCAGGAAGATCCTGGGCCAGTGGGTGGGAAGTCTTGTGGATCCAATGGTGGTGGAAGCATCTCAGTGGTGGTGTGAGTCTCCATGTGGCTCCTCCAGCTCCTGGCCTCTAGCTCTATCAGCTTATCAACATGAGTGTCTCACAGGTAGAGTGTGTCTGGCTCCAGAGAGCTACTTATCTCCATTGCATCTCCAAATTAGGCCACGAAGGTGTGAGCAGGTTTAACAGGCTATACTCCACCCCTTCACACTTAATAGCCTCATATTGACATCAGATTATGTAACTACAACAAAATCTGTTCTTTTTAGTATATTTTCTGTCTTATTTTCCGTTGTGTTTTTTTTCCTATAATATTTTGTTATTGTTGTATTTGTGTGTGTTTGTATGTGTTTCTTTGTATGAAATCCAGGATAGGTAAATTTATAGAGAATAGTTTCTGGATGGCTTCTTATGGGCATGGCAGGGGAGGTTGGGGGAGCATGGGGGGAGTTAATTACATAAATACAGGAAAGAGGAAAGTATGATAAAACTGATTATGGTTATATTTTCATTTCCCTCTTAATATCTTTAAAGCATGGAATTAAATGATATGTGATATATATGTATATATATATATATATAACTGTTACAACTGCAAAAGCAAAAAAAAGAAAAATAAAATGTTTGCCAACTTGCTTGCCTATATTTAGAATTTGAATAGGCCTCTTATTTAGGGGATCCCAAAGGGATAATCTTTATAGATTCCCTCAAGGAAACAGAGGATAATCACAGAAGCTTATCATGAAAAGTTTAAAGGAAATGGAAACCTGCATTTTTGAGAAAACACCCTTGTTAACTGTTGTTGCTTTCCACCTTAGCCAGCCAGTGCAGACATGGGATTATTAGATGGTACACTGAATTCTCGTGGGTGGCTGGGTTATTATTGTTTATGGGAAAAAAAACAGATATGCAACATAGACAGCAAATTCAGATTTGCTGATTTAAAATATGGCTCCTGATAGGGATATCTACCTTTGATTCTAACCACTATTTATGCATATGCAACATCAGGTTGAAGCTGAAGGAAAATAAGGCGGCATGTCCCTGAGCATCAAAACATGACCTTGACTCTCCCCTTTCTAAATTTTGAGAGCATGTCAGGGGCAGATTTGATGTATTGTACATTAATGACCAACGATCAGAAGAATTTCTGGATGAAGCAAGAATGTTATACACAAATACAGGAAAGGTCTTTAAAATTACAGGAAAGAACAAAGTTAATGTCAAAAGAGGTTCTGAAACTTATGTTTACTATAGAGCAGTGATTCTCAACCTTCCTAACGCTGCGACCCTTTCAAACAGTTTCTTGTGTTGTGGTGATCCCCGACCATAACATTATTATTATTGCTACTTCCGAACTGTAATTTTGCTAATATAATGAATTGGAGACCCCTGTGAAAGGGTCCTTCAACCCCCAAAGGCGTCTCGACCCAGAGGTTGAGAAGTGCTGCTCTAGAGCATTTAAGCAAATAGAAGTGATGAAGGGCTAAGAACAAATGTAAACGGTAGCACGAGAAGATAAGTTACTACAGTGAAACGTAAAAATCCGGGACAAGAAACAACAAAAGAATCACAGTAGCAAAAGAGGCTTTATGCTTAATTGAATCTAGTTTTCAACACCAATTCCCATTCGATGATTTAACACCCTGAGAAGGTTTCTTTACTGATTCGTCTCAGTACAAATGCAACAGGCTCTAGCACAATTCTAGTGATACACATGGACATTCATATAGATATCCTTAAATAATGTCACATAGTCTTGATAAATGAGATTAAACTATTTTTTATCTAAATGCCATTTTTCTGATTTAATTCAAAAATTCTCCTTCTTATCAAATCTCAGAATACATATATTCCATCTGTTCTCATGCATGGCTTTGAAATGTATAGTTGCCCATTTGGGTTGGATAAGCAGAAAATGAAGACCATATATGGAAAAAGCTGTGCTCACCTTTTTTTCACCTAGCATGTTCATATTATACACTATAAATTCACACATTAAATATAGCAAGCTTTGGAAGAATAAACTAGTGTAAATGATACTCTCACATTCTTCATCCTCCCTTTTGAGTTAGAGTACATACACTGCAACTCATCACTGTACAACTGTTTCTTGCACAGCGTTTCTTTATACACTAGTTAACTATTATAAGGACAAGCATGTTGACCACCAAAGAAACAACCCTGATGATAAGAATAACCACCACATTGGTTTCCTATGAAATATAAACTCATTTTCTATTCTTTCCATGAATTTTAACATTAAGGATCCTCTCAGCAATATTTCTATATTGGGCTTCATAAATCAGCTGAAGAGTCAGAGAACTCATGGAAATAACATAACTACAATAATAACTTTAACAAGAGAGTGAGAACCAAGCTGGTTACCAACATAAGAGTTCCTAAAAGGGACCTTAATGTCAAAATTGAAACTCATATCTCAAAGGGGATTATCCTTGAAACTCATTTTGATCCATCAAGGCACTTCCAAACAGGAAATTCAATGATGGTACCTGATGGTGTTCCCTAATGATTTATTGTCTCAGTTCTCAGTTCTGGTTGCTCTGTCACTGATACTGTCTGAATCTACTCCTAGGGATGGAGGAGCATGACCATTAGATATCTATCGGGTCCATAACAAGACCAAAATATGAATTCTTCTCCTGGATCAGTTCAATCAAAATGTTCCATTTAAACTTTGAGCTTCTTCTTGGCTTTTATCAGCCAATCTTTATAAAGGTCATCTAGTAGGTGAAGTTCCCTAGACAAACTTGGTAAAGCTTAGTTGGGTTTGAAGGTTGGTGGTGCATATTTGTCTTAGCCAATTATATTAGAGTCTCAGTACTCAGACTGAGTAGAGCTTAAGAAAAATAGCAAAGGCAAAATGTTTCCTTTTTAATTTGTGGGGAGTTGTAATTTCACCGTGAACTAACAAACCACTCTTACCTTCTTCCATGACCAACATAAAGTTCTCTATTTCCTTTCATGCCTGTTATCATTGTAGTTAGAAACCTTCCATCAAGTGCGTAGCAACTGTAGAGACAACAGAAAGAAGCACCTCCTGGTCCTGGTGCCACCTAACAATCTTTCCTTTGCTTGAGTCCGTTGTTCCAGCCACCGTGTCAGTGCATCTTATTGAGAGCTTTCTTCTTTTATTTTCCCTCTAATTTACTAAGCATTATGTTCTTCTCCAGGTACTGGCCTCTTTGACAACATATCCAAAATATGTAAGACAGTCTTATTATCCTTGCCTCTCAGGAGAACTCTGGCAAGACTTCTCTGTTAGTCCAAGTAGGCTAGGGAAACAAAATTAATAAACATGCATATGCATTTAAGGGAGAGATTTATATACAAGAGCAATTGGCCATTGAGAAAATGTCCCAAGTCAGTCTAGTTTAAGGTCCTAAGTCAGATGCTAGCCCATGTGTCCAATTCCCAGTCTATAAAGTCTTCTTCAGATTCATGAGGCACATGCAATAACACCAGGACAATCACAGGCCAGTGGGTGCAGAGTCTTGTGTATCCAGTGGTGGTAGAAGCATCTTGGCTCTCAGAACTGGCAGCGGTCCCTCTGTGGTTTGTCAAGCATCTCAACACTGGCAAGTGTCTCTGCATGGATCTGGTTCCATCAGGGTAAGCCTGTGTGGCTTCTCCTCCGGGATGTCTCACAGGGAGTCAGCCTTGTGCCTTGTCAGTACAGCATCTCCAAGAGACTGAGTCATAAGTCTCTCATCTCCAAGAGGGAAATATGGCTGGATTTTCCAGAATTTTTTGAAAAAAGCCATACACACACAGAGGTCTCATTGGCCATCTCCAGCTTCACAGGCTAGACTCCACCCCTATACTCCCAATCCTGAAATTGATTCCAGAATAGTGACTGCCACAATTTCTTTCATGACAGATTGTTTGTCCTTTGAATAGTCCAAAGTGCTTTCAGTATGCTATGCATTGCACTTCTTATGCACCACTTCTTGTTTGGTCTTTCTTATTTGATGTCCACATTTCACATGTAGAACATGTGAGACAATTGAAAATACCATGTCCTAGGTCAAACACATTTTGATCCTCAAACTAAAAATCCTTGCTTTTCAAGATTCTAGGTTTTCTTGTGCAGCAGATTCACCAATATACATTCATGATCATTTTCATTAGTAAAGTTTATGAGAACTACAATTATTTCTACTTCAATGTTCTGATTATAAACCATATACTTTTTTAATGGTCTAACCAACCTTATTTTCCAACCTTAAATTCTAACATTATTATGTTTATAATCTTTAAAAAATGATTTTTTTTCACAGTAACCTACATACCTTCATCTCACATACTTTGAATATGTTGTCAAAAGAGACCAGTCCATGGAGAAGGACTTCAAACTTGGAACAGTAGAAGGACGAACAAAAACAGGAAGGCCTTAAAGTAGATGGATTGACACAGGAGCTACAAAAGTGGGCTAAGCACAAAAACAGTTATGAGGATGGCCACGACTGGGTAGTATTTCATAAGATCACTATGGGTTGGAACTGGTTAGATGGCACCTAACTACAAACCACATCATAGCAGAAATACCTCTAATAGTTGGTCATAACCAAGCCAAATTTTAGCTTCAGAGAACTCTATACTATTATAATCTATGGTGCTCTCCCTGCATTTAAGCACTGAAATAGAATTGTTTATGTACATAAAAATTCACAGAAAGGTAAAATTAAAATTTTAAGAACAATACGATTTTTCTGTGATATGTTTGAAGTCACGTGTGTGTGTGTGTGTGTGTGTGAGATGGATGATGGAGTAGAAAGGGGGAACTGATTGCAGGGATCTACCTATAACCTCCTCTTGGGCACGGACAACAGGGAAGTGAGTGAAGGGACACATTGGACAGTGCACGATATGAAAAAATAACATTTTGTAAATTATTAAGTGTTCATAGAGGAGGGGTGGAGGGAAATATGGGGAGCTGGTACTGGGGGCCTAAGTGGAGGGAGGATGTTTTGAGAGTGATGATGGCAACAAGTGTGAAAATGTGGCCTGCATACAGTTGATGTGTGTATGGATCATGAGGGGAGGTGTATGAGTCCACAATAAAATTATTCATTTATAAAGGGGGGAGTAGGAAAGAGAAGCTTCTACCAAGGGCTCAAATTAAAAATGTTTGGAAATGAATGGAGCAATATGTGTGCAAATGTGCTTGATACAGATGTTGTATTGAATGTTATAATAGCTATAAGAGCCCCTAGTATTTTTTAAAAGAAAGATTAATGCTGTTAACTTCTGTTCTGATGTGACTATAATATTAGCACTCAAAGGTAAATCTTATATATACACCATTTTAATGAAATGAGTTGGCCTAGATTATAACACTTAGTGGATATGTGACACAAAGATCTTTACTTCATACCACATTTTCCATAGAAAGAATAACATGTATTCAAAAGAACGAACAGAAAGAAAATGTGTCAGTGAACTTCAGTCATTTCAATAATCAGTGTCAAATTCTGTTGGGCTTCTATAGCACAAGAAAAACTGGCACCACTTTTGCTGCAGAAAAACTCATCCTTTAGTTTTGATCCTAGAATAAATGCTATAAATATCAATGAGAAAAGAAACAACAACCTCCAAATCCATGACCAAGTCCATTGTGACTCATCGTGTGACCCGACAGGACACCATAGAGCTGCCCTTTGTGTGTCTAACCCTTAAGATCTTACTGGACCATAAAGTCTCTCCTATGGCTCTCACAGAGGAGCTGCTGGGGCTGAAATGCTGACGATACAGTTAACAATCCAATGTGCAACCCAGAATAACACCAGTATTTCTAGACAAATGAAAGCATGTTATATGTAAAAGAAAGTGATATGAAGATAAATATTATGAAAAATACTGTTTTTAATTCTAGACAGGTCTTTCATCTACCACATCTTATCATTTAAAATATCCCTTTACATTAATTATCTCTTTTACTCATACTACTTCCTCAATGACTTCACTATGGTATAGCTATTGAACAATATCAGCTCCATATTGAACAGGACATTTCTGGGATCACTGCACTACCACTGAGTGGTTCTGGATTCTGTTAGTGAGATACATGAGCCTCTGAAATGCAGTTAGTGATCATTACAGTTAGGACCATGCATAATGCAATTTCAGCATTTGGAAATATGCATTATATATATATATTTTTTTCTTTAAAATGGAAGTACAAACAGTTTGTGGGACAAACCCTTTGTCATTTAATTCCATTTTTCCATGCACTTTTTGATGCCCAAGCACTCCCATACTAGGGAATCATACCTGATACCTATCAATCTAATCTATCTTTGCCAGCATCCTCGCACGTCATGTCAGGTAGCACATTGGACGACTAGTGAGACAGGACAACCCACTCTTACTTCTTGTTCATTAGCAATAGCAAACTTTCAAAGAATCATTGAGATATACATTTTTGTTACATGAGAGAGTATCATAGGTGACAGCTACCAATGACAATGATGGTTGTGGCAGTCTTGTGCTTATGTTAATTTCATGATTGAGATATAGGGGTGGAGTCTAGCTTGTTAATCTAGAGATAGCCATTGAGTAGCCAATGAGGCTTCCGTGTGGGCGTGGCTTTCTCCTGAGACTTCTGGGAAATCTCACAATATTTCCCTGATGGAGCTGAGAAGCTATCGCCCCAGTTGTTGGGAGTCAGTCTTAGAGAAAATGAACTACAGACAAGATGACAGCATGGATGAGCTGGATGAGCCAGAGGAGCTGTTGAAGCCACGTGGAGCCCTGCCAGCACTGAGTTGCTTCTACCACCACTGGATGCTTTTGATCTTGAGTTCTGGAAGCAAGTATCCCTAGAGAGACCCCTGCTGGTGCCAGGACTCTGCTCCCACTAGCCTGTGACTTCGTGAGTCAGAAGGAGACTTTATAGACTGATATTGGGCATATGGGTTAATATCAGGCTTATAAGTTTGAACTGGACTGGGCTATGATGTTTTGTTAATGTCTCATTCCTCTTGTATATAAACCTTTCCCTTATATCCATATGCACATCTATGAGTTTGTTTCTCTAGTTTACCCAGATTAACACAATGGTGGTTGAAGGACAGGTAGGGGCCCATAATTTTAATAACCTTGCAAGTAAGGTCCTCCTTGTATAGATAGCATGGACTTTATTTTTTGTGGGCATATTCTTATACTTTGAAGCTAGAATTTGTTTCATTTAGTGCCCGGTCACTTCCCTTCCATTGCCATTCTTCATATCCTGTCTGATTGGCATTGATAGGTCATTGCCTCAGACAACTGAGGTCCCTGCTTTGTTGATTCCTTAAGCACATGCTTATTTTGTTTATAAGGTGACCTATTGCTGGTCACAGAGAGTGAATTTAGGGGCCCAATGATTTCTGTTAGCATCATTTTGCTAAGTTATACCATGATACATAATCAAAGTTCAATATTTGTATGCAAAAATTAACATGTTTTAACTATCTGTTCTTAGTTCCTTGCCAAATAGTTGACATCCATATCTTTAAGTTTAAAAACTTTAATTTCATCATACTTATATTTCTCATCATTACTTTATTTTCATTTTTTTCTTTTCTCAACAGAGTTTGCACTCACATAATGTACATACAATATTTTGTTTAGGATACTTTTCTATGGGAATTCAACCACCTTATTTCTAACATACATCATAACAAAGACATGGCATTTGTCTTGCTTGGATAACTGATTCATTGTAAAAAGTATGAATGCTCCTTTTGAATTAATTAATATTTAACATATTATTAAATCATAAGATCAATCTCATGTATTTATATGTATTTGTCCTCAGTTAGTTTCCTTTAAATTATTATTTATATTAAAATATTAACTCCCCAAATCAAGCATTAAAGAAGGCTAATGAGGTTAAATTTATTTTTCTAAGATCTCAATTTTCAGGGACAATTTCTTAAACCTCTCAAAATATATTTGAAGGAAATCATTTCATGTAAATATGAAATATTCTTATCTTATAAACAAATCATCATTTATCATCATTCCATTCTGTGTATGTCGGGATTATCTACACTTGATAGTCCACATTAAAAGAAAAAGCTTTGATTATTGCTGATTAGAATTCACTTAATCTTTCCTGAAGCAGAGCAATCCCTGTTTCACTTTCACCTTTTTCCTTAAATAAACAAGACATTTCATTTCTAACACTTACCATCCTAACCACAGTCCATCAGAGGCTGCAGATATTATAGTCAGAGCTTTGAACTCAAAAGGTTTGACAAAATAATCAGCACTTAGAGCAAATTGCCAGAAAGAACAGGGGAAATAGGCCATTTTCAGTCCTTTCTGACTTACTGAAATACCAGTTTGGAATTACAGCTGGAGTTCATAGAAAGTCCTTGAAAACTATGCAATTTAACAACCGACTCTCTGCTTGTCTATTGGCAATGACCTTCATTATGGAGTGGCATGATTTCAAGCTCACTACCTGGCAGGTTAAGCTTATTTCAGCCATGATTGTCTCCAAATTCAAGCAACAAACAAAAACAAGATTTATAATAGATGCCACTTCTTAAAATGGGCTCCAATGGTCCTGGAGTTTCTAGTCTAGCCTTGTAGAAAAGACTTGTGTTGAGTGCTCCAACATCTGAGTGCCCCACACCCACATCCCATTCAATTCCCAATGAAGCTCTGGGGAAACCAGTTCGTAGGAGGTATGTGTTAGGGTCACTTAGCCTCACTATCTTCTTCTTCCTTTCTCCTTCAAAGAATCAATGCCAGCTGTGAAGATGAAGCTGACTTCTGTTAACTCTCTTCAAGTGACTTACAGATTTTCCATGACTTCATTTCTCAATGAGAAAAAATGACACTATATAGTATGTCCAACCTAATGCACAACTGTAAAAGTTCTATTATAACTATCTGACAGACAACTCATTCTCTCTTTTTGTTTCCCTTGCATCTAACACACCCATTATTACAAATAAGCACCATCATATTTTTATTCATTCAAGTTCTTCTGTCCTATCATTGCCTTTTATTTAACAGCCAGTATATCATTCTCTCCTTTACTCTCTGTATTAGCATATCAGTATGCTATTAACATCTTCCTTCAAACAAGTATCAAAGAAAAACTTTAAAGATTGAAATTTATTATGATATCACAATCAGTTATAATTTATTGCACAACTTCAAAAATTGTGTATATTGATTATATGCATTAATATTCACTCTCCCTTTTATGTAGTCCAATCAGATCTTCAGTTCTGCCATTCCACCAATCTTGCTTGGGTCTAGGTCAATCACTTACAATGCAATGGTTCAGCCTCCCTCTTCCTTTCATTAAGTCTTTCAGCAATCTGTTTTTAGCAGCAGATACTCTTACCTTTTCGAGACACTCTTTACTTGACTTCAGGAATACCAAAATCTCATTCTTCTCTCATACATTTGTTATTCAACAGCTATAGATTAACACCCTAGGTATTCACGAGGAAATTTCCTTTTGGGTTTTAAATGCATAGCCATTAAAGAACACATGCAATCTTTAGATTTTTAACTATTCTGTATATGTCTGTTTCCCTAGGGTAGTAGTTGGGCAAACAGCGGCCCACAAGTCATATGCGTCTCTTTCAGTGTGAACATGCGGCTCTGAAGTCACATTGAAGACATTCAAAGGTTACTATTTCAGACGAAGGTGTTTTCGTTTGTTTGGGAAAGCATACTTAAGGGTCTTGAATGATTTTAAAGTTGTTAGGAGGGACAGAATGGGCTCTTTGGTCTCAAGAGTTTGCCAACCCTTGGCCTAGGGCTACAAGATGGGCTACTAACTGAAAGTTCAGCAGTTCAAAAGCACCAGCCACACTGAGGGAGGAAGATGAGACTCTCTCCTCCATAAGCAGTTACAACCTTGGAACTGTTAGGGGCAATTCTACCTTGCCTATCGGGTCACTTTGAGTCAGAATTGACTCAATGGCAGTGAGGTTTCTCTCTCTCTCTCTCTCTCTCTCTCTCTCTCTCTCTCTCTCTCTCTCTCTCTCTTTCTCCCTCTCTTAAACTTCAGCCTGGACCTTTATTCTTTACTCCAAATTCAAGAACGTAGCTTCAACATGTTCTTTGGACTATCTAATATACACCGCAAGTCCAATATGTTGAAATGAAGCGTTTGAACTACCCACTATCCAAACTTGCCTCACGATAGCCATTTCTCTCTCAAGTATTAGCCATTCCCTCCTTCTAAAGCAATTCCAAACCTTGAAAAGCTCTTTTTTTCATACATTTCACTATGTATCATACACAGTCAATTTCTGGCATATACTTTAACATATACAGTTAACTACATAGCACCATCTCTAATACGAATTTTCACAGTAACACAAGGCTCCACTGTCTTTTGTCTGCTTTACCACAATAGTCTTCTATTCGATTCCCTTCCTTTCACGTTAATTTTGTTGTATAGGAAGATCTCCACTCTGTATCTAGAATAATACCTCCAAAATAAACTGTGAGTCATTTTATTTCTCTACTTAATGACTTTCAGTCTTGTTAGTATGAGCGGGCTTAGAAAAGTTCATGAAAACCTTCCATTGCCATTTCATTCCATCTTCCATGAACTTTTTGCAACTCCTTCATTATGATCCCCAATTCTCCTTTTCTTGGTCTAAGTGATCTTTATGTTTGGCTGTTGATCATCTCAATTTTTTTTTGCGCCAACATTTTGTTTATTTTACATAGGCTTGCAATTAAGACTGAAAATAGTCTCTGAGGAGGTATAAATTGCTTTGATAATAAAAGTTAGCATAGCTGTTGTGGAGTTCCTATCATCTGTTTCCTAACGAAAGTCACTATCTCCTAGAAAGAGAAGAGAAAAAGAATTTGGGTGTAGACATACCAAGTCCAGCAACTGGGGAAAAGCACCATGTTGGAACTTGCAGGAATAGCCATTGTTGACATTTAATTTTACATGGTAATATTATAATTTTCAAACTCACTAGAATAAAACATGTTCAAGGATATACATACATGTATTTTTATGTGTTTTTTTGTGGAACACCATGACAAACATGTGTTGTAATATCTTGGGCTTATGGGTTAGAAGATAGGCACTATACTTCTATTAGTGAGATCATTCTTAAACTGAAAAAGAAAATAACAGTGGAAATTCTATTTTCCTAGATGACTAGGAAAATATTCTGTCACATAACTCAAAGTCTCTCTTTGGTTTGGCCTCTTAGCCACATAGCCTGTTGTCCTCTACCTTACTCAATCAATGCTGCAAAGTTGTTTTCAGGTGGCCAGTAAATGCAAACTGGGCATGCTCAAAGGTGCTCAGCCTAAGCAATCACAGGCCATCCAATCAATCCCTCTCCCAATTAAGCACCTGCAGTTATTACTCAACCAGCCAGCTCCTCCCTGAAACACTGGTCTGCTTGCCTAGAGGGCTATGAAGTCCACCCTCATGATCTGACTCTTCATTGTGATGTGGCCATTCTTCTCTCACCCACAGGGGTCAGAGCAGTCTCCTGAATCATGCAAGTTCAGTGGTCAGAGATCTTAGTGTACAAAGGACAAATTCAACCCCTGCCTCTTCACTTTTGCTAGTAACAGGTCTCCTTCTTTCTGCTCTTGGCCTGATTCATTTAATACCCACAGGATGGCAAATACAATGAACATTGTTGACAATTACTCACAGGTGAAATGATATAATCCAATATCTTCCTCCAAATTCTATGACTCAGACATTCATAGTGGTTCTCAACTTTCCTAATGCTGCAACCCTTTAATACAGTTCCTCTTGCTGTGGTGATACCACATCTATAAAATTATTTTTGCTGCTAATTCATAACTATAATTTTGCTGTTATGAATTGGGTAACCCCTGTGGAAGGGTCCTTTGATCCCCAAAGGGGTTGTGACCCACATGGTGAGAACTGCTGCTCTAAAAGACAGTTATTTGTTGGGGGTTTCAAAGACTATGCCTAGAAGAACTGCATTGAGTAATTCACTGCAGTATATCATGATATATTTGATATATTTTGCCAACACAATAATTCATTCTTCTTCACCCCTCCTTATTAATTCTCTATCTTTCATAAATATATGAGGTGAATGAAAATACTATGACTTGGGTTAAGTGTAACTTAGCGCACAAGGATTTATTTTTTATTTTTAGCGCTTTGAAGAGGTCTTTCATAGTGTAGGTTTGCCAAGCACAATATACCATTTGATTTCTTGATTTCAAAATCCTTGAGTATTACTTAAAGATCCAAACAAAATAAAATTCATAATTTTAAACTTATGATGCCTCTCACTGTTCCAGTCATGACAATTTTTTGTTTTCTTTATCTTAAGGTGTGATCCATGCTCAATGTTGTAACCCTTATCAGTATTGCTTCATATACTTTTTTAATAAGAATGGTTGTGTCATTTGCAGATTACAGATTGTCTGTCTTTCCCTAATTCTAATATCCCATTCTTTTTCATGTAAATCCAGCTTCTTGTCTTACTTGCTCTTCATACAAATATATTATGTCGGACAAAAGGCTCTAACAACTGTCCACAATTTATCTGATTTTAACCCTGCAGTGTCACCTTATAGTTGAACGATTGCCACTTATTTTATGAGAAGATTTTGCATAAGCCATAAGCATTCTGAAATATCCTTTCTTTGAAAGTTGTATTCATAATTTTTTTATGATTCGCACAGCTGATCATTTGCATAGGTAATAAAACAAACATAGGCACCTTTATGCTACCCGAGGCTCTAGCACACAGTCCTTTGTACTTTAGCAATGATATTCCGTATCACATGTGCTCTTTTAAATACGGATTGATTTTTTTCTCACAGTTCCCTGTTGAAGTACTGATGTAAAATTGCTTAAATTGTCTTCAGCAAAACTTTCTTTGCATGTGATGATAATGGCGCCATTAGGTAATTTCATTATTCTGTTGGATCACCTTTTTTGAAATGTGCACAGTTGTAGATCTCTTTCTGTACATTGGTCAAGTAAGTAAACTCCTAATTTTCTGGCAGAGACTTGGGAGAGTTTTCAGTTTTGAATATATTTGTGAAATATCTTAACTGCTAGTCCATCAGATTTTGTGTTTTTAACTAATACCTACAGTGCAGCTTCAGCTTCTTAATTGAAAGCTTTGAGTTCTTAATCAAAGGTCTATCAATATTGAAAAGGCCACTTTATTCTCATGGAACATAGATCAGATGGTACCAAACTCTTTCGCAATACTAGTTGTTTTTTGTCACCAGAACTACGCTCTTATAATCATCACGATGTTATAATGACTGTGTCTTGTGAGTTTTTAACTATAAATAAATTTGTTTTTTGGATTTTTAATTCCACATCCAATTTTTTCTTTCGTGAGTTACTGGTATGGGTGAGTCCACATCTGCAAGTGCTTCTCCACAACCTTTATTCGCTGTTTATTAAAGTTCATATGTGGCTGAGCCCCAGTGGCATAAATGGATGAGTGCGGGACTACAGCCTGCGGGCTTGGTGGTTCAAATCCAGCAGTGGCTCTCAGGAGCAGTGCTGGGCAGTTCCCACAACCACCAGAGGGCAGTGATGCCAAAAAAAAAGTTCATATGCAATGAATACTCTAAAGGACCTATTATACTTACCACTGTTCTTTCCTGGTAGATGAAATGAGAAAGCGATCAATTCAGAGATAAGTGCAAGAAGACACAGTTTCATATATGTATGTATATATATATGAATATATATGTATATATACTCTTGAATTATAGTACTAGAAAAGATTATTGAAAGCATCAATGACTAGAGAAAGGACAAATAAGTCTGTATTAGAAGAATTAAGGCCGGAATGCTCCTAAGATGCAGAGATGGTAAGACTTGGTCTTACATACTGTGGAAATATTGTCAGGAGAGACCAGTGCCTGCTCTAAAGTGTTGGGTAAAGTGGAGGGGTGACAACAAAGAGGAAGGCCCTCGACAAGATGGAGTGACACAGTGGCTACATCAGTGGGTTCAGGCAAAGGAACCGTTGCAAGAATGGTGCGGGACCGTGCAGTGTTCCATTCTTTTGTGCAGAGGGCCACTGTGCCTCAGAGCTGCCTGGTAGGTGTTTAATCACAGCAGCAGCAGCATCTATATCTCAACCCAAGTTTCCTTGTTTTTTCTATTAAAACCTTATAATCTCAAAATTCCTAGAAATCATTGCTACCTACAATTCAGGCCACTCCCCCAGAAACAGATTATTCATTCCAGGGTGAGCTTTGAGCTCTAACGAATGGCAATTATAGGAGCTTGTGCTGTCTTGCACCATCATTTGCATATGTGTTTGTGTGGTTGCTTGCTTTTATATAATCATGACCAAATTATTCTCAAATGTATTTATCTTCTAATACTGGTAAAAATTTGCTGCCTCCTTACCTAATAATACATGATGTACAACATAGAAGCAGTGTGGGATTTAGCTGGTGAGAACCAGTTTGGCAGAACCTATCCCTAATTTTTTCCTGAGATAGATGAACCTGTTGTTAAAATGGCATTTTAATCAGGGTTGGGTGGCTAGTCAATTACCAAGGTGGAAATTACAAATTTACACTTCTTACACTTTTTGCACAACAGCATTTTCTAAGTGCCTTAAATTGTGCTCATTCTGTCCATAAACTCAAAAAATCAAATTCACTGCCATGGAGTCAAGACTGAGTCAGAGTCTATAGGACAGAGTAGAATTGCCCCCAAAAGTTTATGAGATTGCAACTGATTACAGGATTAGAAAGCATATAATATGATTCATTTTATTGTTTGTATTTAAATATTAGTTATAAGAGATAATAAACTACTTTGGGATATATATATATATATACATATATATATTTACTTTAAATAATCATTAGGGCAGTGAACTAGTTGTTAAATTATTTGAATTCCACTACTGCTTTGAAGCAATAGCAAGTAAATATTTTCCTAATTATTGGAGGCACAATTGCATTTTCTTCAGATGATTTCTGAAGAAGACGGTTGCCTTTGAAATAAAAATAATGGTAAAATAAACTCTTACGTTCTTTTTTTTTTGGGGGGGTGGGGGGTTGGGCATCACTGCTCTCCGGTGGTGGGAGTAGGAGGCCCAGCCCCACTGCTGGAATTGAACCTCCATCCCAGTGGGCCGCAGTCCCGTGCACAACCACTACGCCACTGGGGCTCAGCCCCTCTTATGTTCTTTAGAAATATTCCTGGTGGCATAGTGGATAAAGTGCTCAGCTGCTAATCAAAAGGTCAGTGTTAGAAACCATGTTGCATGGTGGGGAAATGTGGCTGGCTGTTTCCATTATGATTATTATTCTTGGCATCATGTCAGATGCAACTTAATGGCAAAATATTTTTGTTTTTTTTGGAGGGAGGTGCTTGTTAGGGGTGTGGAGATCTCTATAGATAAGCATAAAAAAGACCCCCTCTTCCAACTGTGTTATCAGTCAACTTTTCATAATGTGAATTTGTAATTAGACAGGGAATACTTCATTAATTTGAGTATCTCACCAAAAGCAAATATGTGATCTCTAAGAAATGAACGTGGGGAATCCCATATGATAGAGGCTACGTAATTTAATGGAACTAATAAACCTCTTTGTGGAACCATAAAAGATACGAGAGGGTGTTTTGTTTTGTTTTGTTTTTTGCAAGATCAGAAGGCACGGAAATAAAAGATTTGGAGAGGATACATTTGAGAATCATTCATTCATGCTGCCGCATTATTGCCATGTCTAAGCATCAAATACTTTTCTGGTGCCACACATTTAAGAAGCCATTTATGCCTAATGCTTTTGTTTATGTTTTGTTGTTTTGTTTTGCTTGTAAGCAAGTCCTACAGAATAAGAAGAATGATAACCTTGGTTTCAATTCATCTTACTAGTTATTCATACCAGCGAGATCTCTACTTAAAACAAAGCACTGAAGAGATGGGAACTTTTGTGGTGTCCAATGTCTTTCTTCAAAATACAGCTTTATTAAGCATACCTAATTGAAGAAAATATTTCACTAGCACAAGTAGAAGAACTGAGAGAAAGGTAAAGAGGGAATTGTGTTATAGGATATAGGCTTGTATAGGCTTATTACTGCCTTTACTTTGAAGCCAAGGCAAATAAGAGTAGCCTTAGAATGTGTCATTGTAATTCAGCAAAGCTACTAGCAACTATTCAGTGTTAATTATGCATAAAAGCCAAAGAGTGTTATTTAGGGCCGCTCTGGGATAGACGTATTTATACTGTATAGTCAGGCTCTCTCCGTGGGCAACTGCTTCATCAGTCCTCATTGAATTTAAAAGGCACTCTCCAGATTTATTTCAGGTGGGGGCCTCTGAACCCCCTTGGCCACCTTGATTGAACTGGTCTCAATGGTCCATTGTCTCATCCCCTGAGAAGCTACTGGCTTTGAGCTTGATTGGGCTCTGATTGATGTGTGCACCTTAAATCAGCTCCCAGGAAGTCCATGAAGAATGAAATGCCACAAAACTGCATGAGCCCAGATAAATACATAAAGTGAAATCAGCTCTGATGGGAACATCATCTCACAGGCAGTCTGCCTGCAGAAATTGACCGATGGGTCGAACCAATCTCCAGCTTGTCGTCTATGTATGCAATTGTAAAAGCTTGAACAAAATGGCCGAAGTCAGAAAAGGATTTGAGTGCTTCGATTTTTGAAAAAACGGACCTGCATAACACTCCCACTAACTTGCAACTCTCAGATTCTTCTGTACTAGAGAGTAAAAATCCCTGGCCTGGGTTCCTGCTTCCTGAGCAGTATCTTTATATTGTGGGTACTCAGCTAAGAGTTTCATCTGAAATATTTAATTTTCATGATGACTTGGGGTGGGGGAATCAAGCTTGTCATTATCCTTTTTCAATGAGGAAAACAGGATGAGATAATTTCCCTAAGTGGCACCACCAGCGTTTTAAATGCCGGTGCTGTCAAGTAAGGATTGGACAGCTCACCCCCAGGCCAGCAGTGCAAGCCCACCAGTTGCTCCCTAGAAGAAAGTTCAGGCTCGCTGCTCCTATAAAGACTTCCAGGCGTAGAAATCCGCTTTGGGTGGCAATAGGTCAGCAATGACTTCATAGTTGTGAGTCTGGATTTAGGCATCTGCCTCAAAGCTCGTCCTTCACCATCCCTCGTTCCTTTTAAGGTTTACATTATATGTTTCTACGTCCTTCATCTTTGGTTTTCATATTCTGATATTGTTTTCTCCTGTGTGTTCCTTCCCCTTCAGCGATTGTTGTTTCTTCCATTCCCCCTCCACCATAAGTCTTCTCCTTGACCCAGAGGTCTCAACAAATAGCTAGTTTGGTGTTTATTATAGTGATAATATGTTTGAACAAAACCTGAAATCCCTTTTCACAGTGAATGGCATGGCTGCTAAATTACATGTTTCCCCTGTAGAATATGAAATCACTAGGCCTTATGTCACAGAGTATAACAAAGCAACCAAGCTCCAGAGAAGACCTCTGTCTGACCACTGATGGTAGGGTAATTTTAGCCATGAATTTGAGCAGAATGGAAGAAAAGCTTCCTCCTGGGCAATTTTTGAATAGAACATTGAGCTATGAAGCATAAATAAACAATAAACAGAATTTCTCTAGTCCAAATTCTGACAAGAAGTATCGTGGTTCTACCAGTTCCAATATCTGCCAGTTTGGTACCAGAACCAAAATGATTCCACCCATTACCTACTGACATATTGCACCAGGCCAATCTGCTGCACAAGGTCGGTCTTAAACATTGAAAACCAAGAGTGTCACTTTGAGGACTAATGCGGGCCAGCTCCAGGCATGCTTTTGTCTATCTCCTCACACATGTGAAAGGTAAGGGAGTTAGGAGGAAGGCAGATGGAAAATGGAAACGTTGGAACTAAGGTGTTGGTGAAGAATATTACAAGCACCAGAAGAACAGACACATTTGTCCTGGAAGAAGTACAGTCAGAATACCATAAAGATACAAGCGAGGCTGGGGAGGCTTGTCTCGCATGAATTGGACATATGGTCAGGAGGGACCAGCCCCTCCAGAAGACGGGCTGTGCTGCAGTGGAAAAGAGAGAGGCCCTCCACGAGAGGGGCCGTGGCCCAGTGGCTGTCCTGTAGGTTCAAGGATGATGATGGTGTGCTTGGCACAAGGCCAGCCATGCCTTCTTCTGTCAGACAAGGGTGGCCATATCATCATCCTGCTCAGAACTGAAATGATATGCACTGCGCCATAGTGGCATCGGACTGTGTTTGGTCAGAGTCTGTGTGAATGATATGTCTAAGGAGGAAGACACACTTTTCAAGGATATTTCAGGGTCATTCACCACCACCGTAGTAACAAAATGAAACTTCTTCGGGTCTTTAGGGGCTACAGCATCTCCTTTACAAGAAATGATTATATGGTCAAGTGACCCAAGCATTCAAAAAAAGCACTGGATTTGTATTCAGGACGGACATTTAGTCTGCAGAGATAATGCTCAGTGGAATTAGAATCACAAAACATTTGCAAGAGCTGTAGCTACTATGACCCGGATCTTAATGAGAACCATTTACTGAGTAGGAATTTAATCAGAACTCCTTCAAGAGTATTAAATTCTGTGACCCTAAAACAATCATTGCCCATATTTTTGTCGGTGAGTAAAATATTTTGTCAAAATAATCAAATATCTAGACAAAGATCTCACTTGGCATTCCATGCTTTTATTCCCAAAAGTTTGTTCAGAGTGGGCTTCATGGGCCTATGGGTGGAGTAGAGTGACTCCAGAACCTAAGAGCCAGAGCTTCCTCTCTCTGACTGATTAAAGAGGATATGAGCTGAGAGATTTTTAATAATTACAATAATAATAATAATAAACTTTCATGAGATTCACCATGCCATCCTAATAAAGATATAACCTGAGTATGATGTCCATTCAGAGGAAGTTCTAAGGAGCAAATGTATTTGTATAAAATATGGATTAGAACACATATTCTGAGGCAAATTCACGGTGAAGCTCTTAAACAAAATACAACAAAAAAAATGCTCTACCATGGACTTAATTCTTCTTTTTTTGGGGGGGGGGGGTGGTGGGCATCACTGCCTCTGGTGGTCGTGGGCGACACTCAGTGCTGCTCCTGAGAGCCGCAGCTGGATTTGAACCACCAAGCCCGCGGGCTGCAATCCCACACTCACCACTTAAACCACTAGGACTCAGCCTGGAGTTAATTCTAACTCTTACAGGAAAGAAGAGAACTGTCCCTGTGGGTTTCTGAAACTAAATCTTTACAGGAGTGGATAGGTAAATCGTTATCATTCAGAGAAGATGGTAGTTTTGAACTGCTGACTTGGCTGTTATAAGCACAACTCATTACACACTACACTACCTTCTTGACCACCGATGAATGTCAAAATGCTATTCTGTCATTTCGAATAGCCATTGCAAACAGATGCTTTTAAGAAAAGTGTGCTTCAAAGAAACCAATTGAGGAGCAACGTTAGCTTGTGACTCCTCAATCAGTGTAGTGCTTTCCTTTCTGCAGCCATTTATGATAGTACTCTACTAGACACACATTTGAACACATTATTTTCTTTCAGTTTGTTTTCAATTCAAGGGCTGCTAAAGAACTGCCCATCTTTAAGCCTAAACCCTCAAAAAGAAAATGGCCTCTCCTGAATGAAGCAGAAAACTCTGAAATGGATATTTTTTGAGAAAATCCAAGTGTCATTTCAAACCCCAAGGATATCACCAGAGATCCCAGTGTTCTTTAAACATGGTACCTTCTAGTCAAGTGATGGTTTGCAAAAGGAAGGGGTGCCCCTTCAGTTTAGGAAAAGGAACTCATACAACTGAAGGGTTGTGTATTGTTGAAGAGCCAAACGTTCAGATTCTGACTCCTTGAAATCCAAATTCTAGCCCCAATTCAAACTACTCCGGGGTCTCTAGGAAAGTTCCATGGCTTGTCTACGCCAGTTGTAAGGTGGGGGTGATGAAGTCACATAGTGCACAGTGGGTAGGATGATCAGGTAGAGAGCACTTAATGCTGTGCTCATCCTTGTTTGCGATGCAGAAGTCAGCCACGACTCTGCAATGCAGCTCCTGTTAAACTCCAGGAAGCAGAAATGGCATAAGTGCTCGGCTTCTGGGAATATTTGAAGCAGAGCAAAGGTCACCTAGTTCAGAGATTCAGTGATGAAAACAAAACATAGATTTATGAGTTTGGAACCACAGACCTTTAGATCATGAGCCTTATATTCACTAGCAGTCTAGTAGCTACGAGTAAGGGACTCGGCAGTCTCTGAGAAGAACTTTTCAGAGATGACAATACAGAGCTGAGATTCCTGCTTTTATCCATCCCCTTCGAAGGAAGGGGGTACTTCATGTCAAAAGGAATTTTTAAGGCAGGCTTACTTATTACCAAACAATAATTAAGCCCTCTATTTCTTTCTCCTTCACTTTCCAAATAAGGGTTTCTGCTTTTCAAACAAAAGCACCTGTTTATCTTCCAATCAAAAATGGTTAGATTGATATATTTCAAACCAGACACCCTCCATTAAAATAGGAGGACAGTATATTTCAAAATCACTGTTCATTGTAAGAAAGGAGTCATCTACTAAGACCTCATGCCTTATTTTGAATATTTCAAAGAATAAGGCTCCAGAATGAAATTATTGCTGTGGCTGAAATTATCTCACTAACACAGTCTATAAAATTATTCATTTCATTCATTAAATAATGTTTGGTACTGCTGTGCTATTTAATAATAAAACAGAATTTAACTTTTTAGCTAGTGTTTAGGCAACATAGTTTTAAGCAATTGGATTATTGATCAGAAATATTATAGAGAATTCAAAACATTAGTTTATCTTTAAGGCATGGTTTATATAATATGTTGACTCAAATTGAAAGTTAAATTATCAAGGAAATGTCAACTTCATTCTGAATGATGTAACAATCAGCTTACATAATAGCAAAAATATATGTGTTCCTGGAGACACATTTTAAAGTTTTCTGTGTGCTTTCTTACAGGCTTACTGACGTTATCTGTGTGATTCAGAATCCATCTGTGTAATTCAGAACCTATCTGTTTTTAAAGTAAGTAGAGTATATTTCACAGGAGCAAAAAAACTGCAATTCTGGATCCCATAAAATATAATTTTGTACTGTATTATTAAAAGATTTGCTAAAAGATTTACTTTTATATTTTGACCACTGATGGCCTAGGGAATAAGTCCCAATAAGATTAATAAGTCTATACGGAAATAGTAATGACTCCTTTGTTGAACACTAATATTATTTCCTCAGAAAAAGATAGCATGCCATCTTAAAGGCTTGGATATTGTTGACAGTACCCTTCATAAAATTTTATTTCTTTGATATTACTGTATCATTCCTACTTCAAAAGCTGCATTCTAGAATTCCAATTTAATTCACAATTTTTAACAAGTTTGTAAGAGAGAGAGAGAGAGAGAGAGAGAGAGAGAGAGAGAGAGAGAGAGAGCGAAAGCATGAGAATGAATCCGGGAACTATGTTGTTGTTGTTAAGTGGCACCCATTGGATTCCAACCCATAGCAAACATCCACAAGAGGAGGGAGTATGGCCTGGTCCTGCATCATTGTTCTTATGCTTAAGGTGACCGTTTCAGCAAAGGTTTCGTCTGAAGGCACCTGTAGGGCCCTCCTCTTTTTCACTGCCCTGCCCTTTACCAAACATAATGTCCTTTTCCAGGGACTGGAATGCTGAGTCTATCCTAAGGATGGAGTAAGTATCAGCAACATCAAGATAGTTCTCTTAAAACACCAAGAGATATACTCCTTTCCTGATTCTCCTTCCATTCCCAATGGCTCTTGAAACTTCCTCCAAAGTAACATGGACATTGATTTTTCTATTCCATTCCATTTCCACTGGCCCAACCTAGTATGGGACTCTAACACTAGCATGATGTGTAAATAAAGTAATAGTTTGCCTGTCCATTTCTGGTAGCAATAAATACTAGGGGATGATTTTACTGTCTACTATTTGTGTTACCTTTTGTTTGAAAGGAGTGTAATACTTAAAACTGAAGGAAGAGAAGGAACAAGCTGTATATACTCTGATGAGATAGGTAAACTTGTCTATTTGCAGTAGAAAACCCTTTAACAATTCATTATGCCTTCAAAAGCCATAATCTACCATCTACATAAATATAGTAACCTATCTTTGGGTTATCTCTCAATTGATTCAGAAACTAATAGGAAAATTAATTCAAAGTCCTTAAAGAATCTTTTTTCCTAATATTTTCTAGTTATCATTTCCATATCCTAACTTACTTATCTATCATATATATATAAAATATATCCATTATCTATCTATCTTTCATCCCATACCCATCCCATCTATGAATATCTTCTTTATGCCTAAGGTTTGCCAGATTAAGCCAAATGTATTACCTAATTGTGGTATGGGTAGAAATGGTTATAATTTACATTTGATGCTAGACATAAAGTGTACTAATTCTCAAGTGGTCACTAATAGGACTCCAATTATAGTCATGATCATGCCTATAGCTTATCATAGTGATTGGGAGAGCCATATCACTAGAAAAGTGCTTGGTAAAGTAGAGGGACAGAAAAACAGAAGACCCTTCCACAAGATGGAATAACAGTGGCTGCAACAAGAGGCTCAAATGTAAGAACAACCGGGAAGATCATGTGGGACCAAGAGGTATTTCAGCCGGTTGTTCAGAGTAACTATGAGTTGAAACCGACTCCACAACACCTCACACCAACCACGCGGCTTATTGCACCAACTAACGAAGAGCAAGAACACACCAAGAAAAGGCACATTGTGGGAAGACCAGGGCAAACCAGAAACAAGATCACAAGGATCCTTTCTTGAGGAGTCACAAAGCATGAGCTTAATGTCTCCAGAAATCAGTAGCAGCAAAACGTTGTCAACGAGGGAAGTAAAGTTCCAGAACTGAAGGTTTCTATTGACAAAGCATCCTCTGATTGGCATACAACAAAATTCCAGACTCTGAGAGAACAAAACTAAACAAAAACTGTTGTTCCTTATAAACTGCTTTCATATATAAAACATTCAGGCATTCGGAACCACCCTAAACCATCCTAGAAATGATGGAAATTCTTCCCGATTAAAGAACTCAAACTCCAACCAAGGAAAGGCTTTGTGACAGAGTCTTCCAAGGAGAGCAATCAGTCTCAAATCTGTTATTTTAACTCTTTCTGTAAACAGGATTTCTGTGCTTTAGAGAAATACTTTAAAAACTATTAATCATAATTAATAAACACTTAAAGTCTTAGTATAGTGCTCAGTACACAAGGGAGGCAAAACAAAAATTGAAAGACATCATTGCATGATATAGAAAGGAAAAGTTGATCAGAAAAAAGCTGAATATAGAAGTAATTGTTTACATAACAGTACTTACTTTCATTTATTTCCACAATCTAATTGCAATTATATGTATTTCATCTATCATTGAAAACTACAGATGTAATTGTCATGCACACAAGCTTCAGATGACACTTTCATGGACACTCAGACTATGTTATTTTACTACACAATGAATGCTATAACTATGAACTGTAAACTGAGTGACCTGAAACACAGTCTGTCATGTCTCAGAGATGCAAGTCTGAACTGAAGATGTCAGCAAGAACATGTTCTCTCTAAAGGCTCTAGACTTCGGGAAAGATAGTACCTTGCTCTGTCCTAGTTTCTGGAAATTCCTTAGAATCCTTGCGATTCCCTGGCTTATAGAGATATAACCCTAATCTCTGCCTGATTCTTCTTATGAATACCTCACTGCTGGGTCTATCTATCTCTGTACTTCTTCTCATCTTATATTCATGCTCATCATATGAATGGAAATCAGTCTTACTTACACATTACTAAATGTTAACTTGATGGTTAACATCTTCAAAATTCCTACACAATATCATATCCCAAAGTAGCAATCATTAAGGTACTTGATAACTTCAAGATACATCTTTTGAAGTATTTAGTGTTAAAGTCATGACCTGGACAATCCTTATAATTTCCTTTTTCTGGATTCCCCCATGAATTGATGCTATGATAAAACGAGTTTAAGACTAGTTATTTTTGATGTAATTAGAAAAAAAACTATGTGCACTTTATAAGCATAATTTCTTATCTTTCATGTGTGATACAATGCATTAAAATACTGTTGTGGGGTAAGAGATAACCAGCCAAAAATAATTTAACCAAGTTCATCCAGCAAGTAAATATCAGCGCAGTTGGTTGACACAGTTTTGAACACAAAGCAAATGACTGAATAATTCTCACTTTGATTTCTTTATCTAGAAATGGAGGAATAATAGCTATGACTTTGAGTTATATTTGTTTGTGTGTATTCTATTTTGGTGCCTCTGTGATTATTTTAAAAAGATGATGTGTAAAATGCTTAATTATATGCCATGACATGTGTTATACCATCAGTAAAAAAATCCAAACTGTAATTATCATCCTTATTGCTACTAACCTTAATCTATTCCATAATTACTGATTGCATTTATAAAGTAAATCGATCCACTCAGACACAGTCAAGAGATAGTTTCATTGGGAGATTTTGTGTGTGTGTGTGTGTGTGTGTATATTTCATCTTATCTATGATACCCTATCCCATCTCTGAATATCCTCTTTATACCTATGGTTTATCATATAAAACCAAATGTATCACCTAAATGTGCTATTGGTAGAAAGGGTCAGAACTTACATTTGATGCCTGAAATAAATAAATAAACACACATTATATATACATATCCATACTTGCATACACACATGTGTGTATATATATATATTCTCCAGAAATGTCTCCAAGAATAAAAGACAGTCAGATCATCTTCACATTTAAAATCTAATCAATATTCCTTAGATTAAAAAGTTAATAAACTGATGAAGAGAGTAAGAGAAGAAAAAAAAGTAAAACATTTATTTTGAAGATGGCCATAGGAATTGATTATCTTCCTTAAAGTCACATCAAGTTAAAATGAAATATAAGAACCATTGAATTGTTAGTAAAGTTAAATTCCAAAGCAGACGTCCTACAAAGTGGAGATCGTGCCCAATTTCATTGAAAAATCTATGTGAATTTGACAACCAGTAATAAAAATATGAATTTAAAAATAAAAACAGTATCAGTATTAAAAGAAAGGAAACTTAGTTATCTTAGCTTTAAATAAGTATGAATATTGGAAATTGCTTAAAAATTTCTTTTCAAGTAGATGTCTTACAATTTAGCATACCTAAAGAGAAACTGTTTCATAGTTTTTAAAAGTTGTACTTTTAAGTCTCTTGAATGCACACCATTCATATGTTGAACACAGAACCTTATAATAGTAGGAAACACATTAGAAATCAACACCAAAAAAAAAGCCAAACACAGACAAAAAGCCCTCACTCTCATTAAGTTGATATCAACTCATCATCAAGCCATATGACCGGGTAGAGCTGCCCCGGGGAGTCTCCGAGACTATAACTGTTTGGGCACTAGAAAGCCCAATCCTTCTCCCACAGAAAAGTCAGTGCCTTTGAAGTGATGACCTTTTTGATTATCTTTTTATCCATTGTGCCACGAGGTCTCCTTTAGAAAAATACATATACATACATATATCATTTCATTGCCATTGAGCCATTTCCAACTTGTAGAGCCCCTATAGGTCTAGGTTGAAATGCTACTGTCGGGTTCCTGAGACTAACGCTGCATACAAGTTTAGACTGCCTCATCTTTCCCCTGCAACTCATGTCCAGCCAGTAACCATTACCCTACCAGGCCTCCTCAGAAGTCAACATAGAAAAGGAAAAAAATTCATCCAGATTCAACCACTGCAAGTTTTAGATTTAATTTTCTGTTTTCTAGACTCAAGAACTTAAATGTGTGTATGTGCTTATGTCCCTGGGAAATGGCACTTGATAATTTTGGAGCTAAAAATAATCAAGTCTTATCAGGGGCCACTTGACCTTTGGCCTAAAGCAAACAATGAAGAAAAATAAAGCAAGCATGATAGTGCCTCAAGGTTTAGATTATTGTCATGGTAACAATGATAGTTTCACAAAATCCATCATTACTCCACTTAATGACTTGGCAAGTGAAAGTACAGATGACTTTTGCCTTGGACCAGAAAATCCAGGACATTACCAAGAAACTGACCATTAATCCAGGTAATGGAAAGACCTGTGCTCAGAGGCTCATTGCTCAGGCAATCTTCTATATGAACATAAGTAAAGTTCAGATCCCTCCATCTACAATGATTAAAAAATATTTATGCAGTATTTATAAAGAAACAGCACATTCTTGGAGGAGTCAATATTTCCTCTCTTCATCTACTGTCTAGCATTCTCCAGATGTATACCTGGTGGGTCATTTACAATCTATGAACTATAGATTGTTAGACTTATTTGTACATTACAAATGCCTTACTGATCCACTAACACTGTAAATTATGTTAAAGCAAATCTTCAGGAATATCAAAAGGGAATGTATATATATATTACAAATTTTTATAAATATGGAAAATAATCCTGAAATAAACCTCATGCATTTCAAATGGACCCTGGAAGTAGATATGTGTTTGGTGTGATATACACACATATTTTAAATATTAAGATAATTGGAAAATAAAAGAATGAAGAATCCATAATCCAACATTTTTATGGGCAGACTAAATACATAATTTGAATAAAATTGTAGGGGCCTCAGATATTTTGTGGAAAATATTTATTATGTTTGAATTCTATTTTTCCTTGAACTTTTAAAGACCCTTTGCTACTTATTTTTGCTTATTTTTGTGGGTCTCACTGCCCTCGTAGGAGCCACCCAGTGCCGCTCCTGAGAGCCACCACTGGATTTGAAACGCCAAGCCCGCGGGCCGCCGTCCCACACTCAACCACTTATGCCACCGGGGCTCAGCCCCTTTGCCACTTATTTTAAAGGAAAATATTTAAAGGAAAACAATTAAGGCATTAAAAATATCAAGGAAATGAAGGCATTAAAAATATCCTTGTAGAAAAAAATATATTTCCATGTACAAAAAGAATGATTTAAAGTTGATTGTGGTAGCAAATATACAATTGTCCTTAATGTGACTGAGATATGGAATGATATGTTAAATGTATTCACTCCCAACTAATGAAATAAATAAATTAAATAAAATGCCCACAACACATTCTGAAAGGGGTGAGGAGACGAAAGGCACTTGAAATGGAAACTATTTGCCTTGAAGCCAATAGGTTAAAATGTAAACATACATTGTACTGTTAAGTGAAAAGCTAATATAAGAAGAATACAAACTACACACAGAAAGAGACCTAAGGAAACATCCAGGGTATTTACCTCCTAGGAAGGAGTACTGCTTCCCTGACGGGGTTTTGCTTAGGTGTTGGGCTATAAACCATAAGGTCCATGGTTAGAAACCACCAGTCAGCTTATTGGAGAAAGACTACACTTTCTACATCTGTGAAGAATTACAGTCTCAGAAACTCCCAGGAACAGTTCTAGCCTGCTCTAAAGGGTCACAATGAGTGGGGTCCTCCTTGATGGTAGCGAGTGAGTGAGTGAGTGAGTGAGTGAGTGAGACTTCAATGCATGTGAAAGGACAGTGAAAGAGGAAGACAGAAGAAGAGATGGATGTGAATGGTGGTGTTGGTAAAGACTGCTGGCTAGACCATGGACAGGCAGAAAACCAGGCAAAAAATCTTAGAAGAAGTAGAACCGGAATGCTTTCTAGAAATGAGGGTTGGACAATTTTGGTTTACTTAATTTGGATATGTCAAAGGGAAAGACTAACCTTCAGAAAAGACAAAAAAAATACTTAGTCAAGTATCGGGTTGGTAAAGGTAATGGAGACCTCCGAGGTGATAAACTGACACATGGCTGAAATTAGGGACTCAGAAAACAAAATAAAGATACTGCAATATCAGCTACCATTACCTTCTGTCACACACAGGGTTGCTATAAAAGAGTCAACTCAATGGTAACCAATAGCAACAGCACAGACAATAGATATAAGAACAGAATGCATATCACAAAGTGCTTATTTGCAAGATAAGAACAAAAAATACGTATTCTACTTAGCTGCCTTTTTATTTTGATGCAACCCTATTTCCTAAAGAACATGCAGTTTTGTTTTGCTTTGTTTTTAATTAGGTAAACATGACCATACTTTCCACACAAAAAAAGTCTGTATGTTTGGTACATGTCTTAATAACTAGGAATTTTCATGTCTCCGAGGGCACCAGACAAACTTACCTAATTAAACTCCTCCAATGAGAAGCCCTCCCCTGCAGCCCTTCAACGGGCTCCACTGGTTATGACAGCAGAGTGATGTGAACCTCTGCCCACTTAGTGAACTACCTACATGGGAGTACAAGAAAGCAAAGAACATGAGTGCCCAACTATCTCCAATGATTCTTTGTGTTGGTGAACACTGGAGAAGCACCTTACACAGCCTTCTACTTCAGGGTAACAAAGTTTCAGCATAGGTTTTAATCTGGGTAGACTAGAGAAACAAATGTATAGACACTCCGATATGTACAGGAAAGAGCTTTATATAAATGGGTACAGAGGCAAACAGAGTGATGGAAGCTGATGGTTCCCAGCTACCAAATGACAAAGTGTCTAGAGTCTTAAGCGATTGAAGGTAAATGAGTGGGAATTTAGCGTAGAAGCAACAAAGCCCACATGGAAGAAGCATATCAGCCTGTGTGATCAAGAGGGACCAAAGGGAGCAGGCATCAAGCATCAAAGACCATGAAGTGCATCACTACGAATGAGGGGCAGAGCAGGACGGGGCCCCAAGGCACATTCAGGGGCAATTGGATACCCCCTTACAGAGGAGTCATGGGGAGGAGAAGGGTCAGTAAGGGTGCAGTGAAGTAGCAATAAAAGAAACAACTTTCCTCTACTTCTTGAAGGCTTCCTCCCCCAACTATCATGATCCCAACTCTACCTTACAATCCAGCTGGACTGGAAGAGGTACACTGATACAGATGGGAACTGGAAATATGGTGAACCCAGAAGAGATGAACCCTTGGGACCGGTGGTGAGAGTGGAGTTACCGGATGAGTGGAGAGAAAGTTGGGTAGAGAGGGGGAGCCAATCACAAGGATCTACACATCACCTACTATCTGGAGTATGGTCATCGGAGAAGTGGGCAAGGGTAGACAGTGGGCAAAGTAAGATATCACAAAATAATAATGATTTATAAAGTAATGAGGGCTGGTAGGGCGGGGGGGAGAGGAAGGGGAAGGGATGAGAAGCTTTCATCTGGGGCTCAGGTGGAAAAGCAGAGATTTGGGGAATGATTAAAACAGGCAGGCAAATGGGCTTGGCCAAGTATACGTACATATGCATTGTGATAGGTGATATACAAGCTCCCAATAAAATGACTTTAAAAAAAACAAAGCAATTGCATGTTAAGAAACATCCCAGCCCAGTCCAGATCAAGTCCATAAATCTAATATGAGCCCATATTTCTCTATATTTAAGTCCATAAATCTATTATTATCCCACAGAGGAATTTCATAAGTCTATAAATTCCGCTTCAGACTCACACAATGCATGCAATGATGCCAAATGCAGGAAGATCACAGTCAGTAGGTGAAAAGTCTAGTGGATCCAGTGGTGGTGGAAGCATCTCAGCACTGGTGTCGTTCTCCAAGTGGCCCTTCCAACTCCAGGGATCTGGCTCTATCAGCAGTGTTCCATGTGGCTTAAGAAGGAAGACTCAGCAGAGAGTGTATACCTAAGCTCCAATGAGCTACCTATCTCCATTGAGTCTCCAAATGAGGTCATCAAGCTGAGACCTGATTGACAGGCTAGACTTCACCCCCTTTGCAAGTTGATACCAGATTACGGAACTACCGCAGTATAGAACCTGTTTATATCTGAGAATTTGGTTTAATTTTTTTTAATTTTTCTTTTTGATACCACTAAAGAAAAGAGGATATGCTTAAAATGCCCCAACTTGCATTAATAAGAAGTAAATCCATTGTTATGGAATAACAAATATCAAGAAATGAGCAAGTTGCTTGTGGTCCACAGCAGTTGACTTTTCTAAGGACACTTGATCCGCAAGGTGAAGGTATGCGCTGAATCCAGATAATGTCTACCTTCAAAACTTTTTTGCTTTTCTTAGTCTTTTGGAATAAAAAGTAGAATACATGGGGCAAATTCCTATGAGATAGTTCTTTTTTAAGAAAAGAACACTGCACATTCTAAATGATGAAATTTACTTTATCCATTTTTTATACAAAATCAATTATAATAGTATAAGAAACAAGTTATAAGTTACTTATATGAGATACAAAGAAGCTTCAAATAGTTCAGGGAAAACGGTAGGAAAAGTTGTGGAAGTTTTCCACAATATTTGAAGGTTCTTTATATTAATCATGTAGCCAATAGATAGGACATTAATAGTTTGTAGGAACAAGTAAATTTTTGTTCCATGTAATTAGCATTTATTGAACAACGTCCAAATACTAAACATATGCTAAAACCTTAATATAAAGTATCTCCTTTAAGTCCCATAATTGTTCTATGAAGTGTCAGGAGGGCCAGCCCCTAACACATCATCACAGGTCTGGTAGGCCCAGTTGGACAGAGATCACAAGTAAAGATTATAGCAGAATCACAGAAAATATGAGAGATCAAAATAATGGAGCCAGACAACACATATTATGGTTGCATGCTCACCTGCAGGATAGCCATGATCTCAACAGCCAGAGCCACACACAGCGCAGGCATGAAGCCAGGGGTGAGGGTCAGGGGATGGAGGTTCTCTATTGCTGACCAAGGTTTATATATCTTTTGGGAACATGCAAGTCCCCTAACTACAGCTAAGGACATAGCCATAGGAAGGAGCTATCCTTCCTGGTAATGAGGAGGACAAAAGAGGGACATACACGCAACAGCAAGGGTAGGTATTGGGGTCCCACAAGCGAGAAGACAGATGGATCTTTGCTTCATAACAGTGGCCTGACCTTGATTGCCCTTGAGCTGGAGACTTGATTTAGCCAAAACTTTCAGGGGAAGTGACCCCTTCTCCTAACAGCAGGGACTGAGCCCTATCTTTTGTGGGGGAGACAATGGTGTCTGATGGCTGGAGTTGTTAGGGAGAATATCTCTAAGTAGCTGATCTCCCACCAATGCTGGGAAACAGCTTCTTATATTTGATAAAACCTTGGAAACAGAGATTGGGGAAAAGTCTTATATTAATCCCACAATGAAGTTATCCTCTGATTATCCTTATTTTACAGTGGAACTTAGTAAGTAAAGTTACAGTAGTTTTGCAAATGACAAAATGAAGCAATAAATTAAGAAGGACACACAGCATTGCAAATAAAACATCACAATTGCATAAAATAAAGATTGAGATGAAATATGTAGATTATAATCCAAGTTTTTGCATGGTAGAATTTTTCATATTAATCTAATATTTTATATTTTTCAAGTATTTTCTCTTTTCCCTAAAGTGAAAATTTTTATTAGGTTGAATGGTCTTCAAAGTGCCATTGTTACATGTCAGAGGTGTTTGAATGGTACCATTTTTCCTTACCAACTTTGTAACAATATAATATCTATGTATTTTATTTAATATGTAGTATTTAATACATGTGCTTCTGACCAAACTCAAGCAATTATATTATAATGGAGGAACATGGTATCAAAAGAATAAATTGAATTGTGGAAGCAACAACCTTCTCTGAGAAAGTAAGCTTTCCCCCTCTAGTCTTCAGTGCTTATTGTTTATTTCCTATGAATACTGGCCTTCCCTAGTTAGTGCTTTAGACCTGAGATGTTCAATGGCGGTACCAGGGGTGAACACCTAGATATCATCCAGACAGATAAATGGACTCACGATGACCTTATGTACAAGAGGAAAAACAGCATTGCCTGTTCCACAGTCTTCCTCAACATAAGTGCCATTTTGTGTCTATTCTTGAGGCATTGTGCCAAGTGCTTACCAAAGGCCTCCCTTTCTTGTGCTTGTCCTCTGTGTCAGCCAACTTTATGTCCTCCCCCTCCAGCCATTGATTCTTCCTGATGACCTTTCTAAGGCAAACCAGTCAGATCATGCTCTCCTTGAGATTCAGGAGGTTTTCACTTCATTTTCAGAAGTGGTTTTCTCGGCCTTCTTACTCTTAGTTTGGAAATTCTGATGAGGCCCATCCATTCTTGATAATCATACTATGTGTGTTCGCAGTGGCATAACTTCCAGCACTGTAGCAACATGCAAGCCACCACAATAGGACAAATTGACAGGTGGGTGGTGGTGATCACCATTACTCCTTGAGGACACAGAAAGTAGCACTATCAATCAAAGTAAACCCTCCACAATATATTTAGAGTGGAGGATTCGTATCTCCTATGGGCTAATTACATCAAGAGGCTTTGGCATGGCTTCTGTTGCCTCTTCTCAAGAGAATAATCTCAGATATTTTGAGATTGATCAGGGGCTCATGCAATTGGAAGATGGAAGAGAATGATGCAGCTGCCTCTAATCCATCCAGTCTGCCAATGCAGAATTAACCCCTCAGGCTCACAGCCAAGTGCACTGACCTGTATGTTTGTAGGCATAACTCAGAGACGTCAATACCTTGCCTTTCAGTCTAACTACAGAATTATTGAACATGCTGAAAAGTCAGACCTGTAATTAGTAAAAGTGTGGCTCAAAGCTCACCATCAGAACTCTACTTAGTGAGATGTCCTGTAGTACATGCTGACAGAGGAGAATTGCAGGCAGTCCTTGGGTGACAGAAGAGACATATTCCTAAGTATATTTGTGCATAGTCCAGGTTGCAGGAACAACAAATCAAGTGCACATGGTTCGTCTTTAGCCTCATTTGAGGAGTGCTGTTGGTGTAGTGCATTAAACACTGGGCTGCTAACTGAATGATCAGAAGTTCAAATCACCAACTATTCCTGAGGAGAAAGATGAGTCACTCTGCTTCCCTAAAGAATATTGTTGTTGCTGTTGCTAAGTGTCACCTATTCATGGAGATGTCACATACAACAGAATCTGTGGCAGTCATGTACAACTGTCAATTTCATGATTGGGAGTATAGGGGTGGAGTCTAGCCTGTCAATCTGGAAATAGCCAGTGATACCTCTATGTGGGTATGGCTCTTTCTTGAGAATTCTGGGAAATTTTGTGATTATTTTCACCATGAGTGTGAGAGACTCACAACTCAGTCCCTTGGAGATGCACTACTGACAAGACAACATGGCAACATGCTGAGCGACCCTGAGTCCTGAAAACCGGAGGAGCTGGAGAAGATGCCATATGAGCGTTCCCTAATGGAACCAGACCTCCAAAGCTGGAAAAGCCATGTAGAGACTCCTGCTGGTGCTGAGATGTTTGGGATACCACAGAGAGGCCCCGGCCAGCAGTGAGATGTTTCTACCACCACGGGATACACAAGACTCTACACCCACTGCCCTGTGATTGTCCTGGTGCTGCTGCATGTGCTTTGTGAGTCTGAAGATTTATTGATTGGTATGGGACCTATGGGCAGACTTATTACCTTGAACTGGACTGGGCTGGGATGCTTTCCTGATGGACAGTTGCTCTTGTAGAAAACCCTTCCCTTATATGCATATGCATGTCTATGGATTTTGTTTCTCTAGTCTACGTGGACTAACACAGAATCCAACCCTGGCTGTTTATAGCCCATGATCAAAACTGGCACGTCTGCACCCCATATTTTAAACACATTCCATCTCATTGATGGTCCTTCTTTTTTTTTTACTGACTCTGTACATGGCATGAGGCCCTCCTCCAGCGACTGATCCCTGCTAATGACTTATTCACAGTCTGTGAGGCAAAGTTGTGTGATCCTTGCTTTGAAAGTACACCCTGGCTGTACTTCTTTCAAAACAGATCTGGTGATTCTCCCTGTCAGTCCCTTGTACTTTCAATTTTCTTCACAAGCCATAATTCAAAAGCATCCATTTTTCTCCTGTCTTATTCATTGTTCAATTTTCACATGTAAATGAGAACATGAAAACCATTATGGCTTGGGGGATGATAACCTTAGTCCTCAAGGTGCCATCTCTGCTCTTTGAAATTAAAAAAAAATTTATTGGGGGCTCATACAACTCTTGTCACAATCTGTAGGTACATTTATTGGATACAAAGCTCATTTATACATTTGTTGCCATCATACTTCTCAATAAAATTTTCTCTCTACTTAAGAGATTAGCTCCTGTTTTTTCTACTCCTTCCCAGTCATATCATACCGCCTCCAATGTCTCCCTTCACCCACTTCCCTGTTGTCCACACCCTAGGAAGAAGGTTATATGTAGATCCTTTTTAATCAGTTCCTCCTTTCTACTCTACCTTTCTTCCACCCTCCTAGTATCAGCCCTTTCACCTGCTGTGGGATCATCTGCTGTGGATTCCCCATATTTCCAGTTCCTATCTGTACCAATGTACACCCTCTGGTCTAACCAGATTTATAAGGTAGAATTCAGAGCACGATAGTGGAAGGGAAGAAACATTTAAGAACTAGAGGAAAGTTGCCTTTTTCATCCTTGCTACACTGTACCCTGACTTGCTTGTCTCCTCCACATGACCTTTCTGTAAGGGGATGCTGCTTCACCTGAAGATATATTTTTGTCTCCAATCTGTACTCCCCCCTCATTTACAATGATAAAACTTTTAGTTCTTTGATTCCTGATACCTGATCCCTTCGACATCTCGTAGCCACACAGGCTGATGTTCCTTTTCTATGTGTGTTTTGTTGCTTCTCAGTTTGATGGCTGATTGTTTATCTTCAAGCCTTTCAGACCCCAAATGCTATATTTTTTGATAGCTGGGAAACATCAGCTTTCTTCACCACATTTGCTTATGCACACCTTTGTCTTCAGCGATCATATCAGGAAGGTGGGCACTCAGTGAAATGATCTTTGTTCTTTGGTGACTGCTTATTCCACTGACCTCTTGTGGTCACACAGGTTGGTGTGCTTCTTCCATGTGGACATTGCTGCTTCTGAGCTAGATGGCCCTTTGTTTGCTTTCAAGCCTTAAAGACCCCATACGCTATATCTGTGATAGCCGGCACCATCAGCTATCTTCACCACTTTTGCTTGTGTACACATTTGTCTTCAATGATTATATCAGGAAAGTGAGCCTCAAGGAGTGCCAATTTAATAGAATAAAGTGTTCTTGCATTGGGGAAGTACTTGAGTGGAGTTCCAATGTTCATGTTGTGCCTTAATGCTAAACCTATAAGTATATACATGTAGATCTATTTCCCCATCATCATATGTAACTGTATCATCTATGTTTATGCCTGTATTTATCTCTGTATATTCCCTTTGCCTCTCAGTCCCCCCCTCCATTTCCTTCTACTTTCCTCTAATTCCACTATCATGCACATTCCCCATGGAATTTCAGTATCTTCCCTCTGTTACATTACACCTGATCAATTCCTGTCAGGACTATTACACACACACTGCCACAGATCTTGGATCACTTGTTGTTCCCTTAGCCCTCGGATGGACAACACCACCTTATACCATCTATTCTGTTGTTTAAAGAGTTTTTTTCAGCCAGTGTTCCCGATATCATGCATTCTTTGATTTCTTCTATGAACATTGATTGGGGATCAAAGTAAAATGAAATCCTAATAATGTTAATCTTATTCTCTCTCTCATCATTGGTTTAGATGTAAATCTTTTGTTTGTTTTCTTTATATTGAATTGTAACTTATACTGCACACACTAGTCTTTAATCTTCATCAGCAAGTACTTCAAAAATTCTTGGCTTTCAGCAAGAAAGACAGGGCCACGTACCACTTGTTTTGGAAGCTTCCTCTAAGTCTGATATCATATTCTTCTTCATACATACTTAATTAGTAAAGTGAAAGAATACAACTCTACTACACGTTTTCTGATTTTAAGCCACACAGAATCTTCATTCTGGGACCATCTAGAGAGTCCACGTGAACATAGTTCCATAAGCATTTTGGAATTTCCATCATTAGAAATGTTACCCACAGGGGGTTATGATCTACATCATCTAGTGTCTTTACATAGTCAATGTGATAGTCACCTACTCTGATGTCAATTTGAGGATTAAGAGTATAGGGGTGAAGTCTAGCCTGTCGATCTGGAGATAGCCAATGAGACCTCTGTGTAAGCATAGTTGTCTCCCTGAGAATTCTGGGAAATAACATATTTCTTTTTAGGAAGCAGGAGGCATTCATGACTCTTGATTGGAGACTCTCTACTGACAAAGGATATTTCCCTGTGAAATATGCCTGAGGAGAAGACACATGAAACTACCCTAGTGCCCTGAGCTGGACAAACCACATATATACAACTAGACCTCTGAAGCTTGAGAAGCCACAAAGACACCTCTGCCAGTGCTGAGATCCTTCTGCCACCACTGAATTTGCATCCCTCAACTGTGATCGCCTTGAATTTGGCATCATTGCATGTGTTTCATGAATCTGAAGAGGAATTATAGATTAGGATCAGACATGTGGACTAATATTAGACTTAGGACCTGGAGCTGGACTGAGTATGGATGTTCTTCTCAATGTCCAATTGCTCTTGCATATAAGCCTCTCCCTTACACACATAAACATTTTATGAATTTTGTTTTTCTAGTCTACCCAGACTAACACAGTCAATAAGACAAAAGTAAGTTATTTCTAGTATTCTATGCATTCATTCATCCACAATCCATCTGACTTCTTATCTTCTTTTTTACATCCTCTTGTAAATCTGGCTTAAATTTCTGGCAGCTCTTTGTTGATGAACTCTAGCAAATATTTCTGGGTTATCTTTATTGAACTTTTACTTGCATACAATATTAATTATATTGTTTGATAATTATCACACTCTGTTGGGTCACCTGTCTTGGTAATTAATTGTAAAAATGATGGCTTTTTAAACTATCTAGGGCAGTTCTATTCTATCCTACAAGGTTTCTATGAAGTCAGACTCTTCTTTATGGTAGAAGATTTTTGGTCTTGCACTAAATGGTTTTAAAGTTTCCAGTATATGCTGTTAGGTCATCTTTCTTAGGGATGGACCTCATAAGCTTGGAAATCATATGGGACAATTCTACTCCATCCTGTAGTCACAGTGATCTTGAAGAAAGTAGATTTGGGGAGTTTGGTTTTAATGCAAGAAAAGTTTCAAAGCATTTTAATAACATAAAAACTTAAAATGTAGAAAATGCAGGTGACTATATTGAATAATTTGGGAGGAGAGAGTTTAGTTCAATTGTTTCAAACTGAATACAAATGGACCTAATATTAAAGGGAAGTAGAAGCTGTCTGAAGGAATACAGGATGCATATTGTGCTGTGTGTCGGCCTGCTAATGGAAAGGTCAGCAGTTCAAAAGCACTTGACACACTGAGAGAGAATGATGAGACTGTTTGCTCCCCTAAGGAGCTGAAGTCTTGGAAATTCTAAGAAATACACTTACTCTATTTTTATTGGGTCATTATAAGTCCAAATTGCCTCAATGACAGTGTGTATGCATCATCTATAAGTTGGATGTACTTATCATGAGGAACTACTGTGCAAGTTTTTGTTGTTATTGTTGTTGCTTGTTTGTTTAATTAGCAGTGAAATAACTTCAAAAATGTTATTTTGATTCCAGGGTAGAAAAATATATATGATAATGTAACTGAAGTTCCCTGTGAAAATTTAAATATACTAAATGTAATAGTGTATCAAAATACCTTTCCAACTACAAAAACATAATGAGTCTGGATAAACTTATTATTAGCTGCCTTATGCTAGTGTACATACTACCATAGCAGGTATCTGTTGCTAACAGTGACAATCTATGTATTTAAGCAAGTTTACAATATGTAATCATCTCTGTCAATCCACTTTATCTCAACCAAATTACTAGCTTCTCTTTTTGCCCATCATTTTTCCATTCAGTTTTTCACAAGAACTAAAGGATGCTTTAAAAATGTATCCTCCCACAAGTAGCTGGAAGCATATCACATACCTATATTCATCTTCCTTTTTAAGCAACAAATCTGAGTGAAACTCAGAAAGGTTGAGAAAAAAAAGAAGGATCAGACCATTTGAAATCCTCCCGATTCCTTACCCAACAGACATAAACAATTGTTTGAGCTGTATAAAAGAAAATATAATTGGAGTTGACGTCAATTCTTTTGTGACATAGAAACTAGTTTTTTTGTTTGCTTTGTTTTGTTTTTTTAAACCTCCACAGGGCCATACTGCATAATTATATTTGTAGGGTATTTCAACTTGAAATAACAACTTGTGAGTCAATTAGGCTTCTGATTAGAGCTCATCAAACATATGATGATTAGCCGCCTTGAATTTTTAGTCTCTTAAATCCATTCTACCATAAATACTTGGATGTGGGCTGTTTGTCAGTACAATTGACTCTTCTCTGTTGCTTGTAAACAATTTGCTTTCCCACTCTTAAAAACCCCAGGTCCTTTGGATAACATGTCACAAGACGATATTTCTTATCTATTGTGATAAGAAGAATCTACAAATTCTTCACTGTCACAGACCTAGAAAATCCTTTAACAGGGATATTCTTCATTTCTGGCTCTGGCTCTGTGACTTCATGGTCAGAGGATATTTTCTGAAATAGTGCATTTGATCTTGTCACTTTCATGCTCCTGAATTTTATTGGATTTCGACTACCTTTCTTGACTCTCAAAAGCATTCCACTTTAATCACTCCTCCCTAGTCACATTTTCCCACAAGCTGATATCTGCTTCTGAACCTTCATAGTCACAGCTAGCTCTGGCTAGAAGGTCCTTACCTAGGTCTCTGTAGTCTTAGCCACCCTCTTCATTGCAACCCTTGTGCAAGTATATCTCCTGCTCAGAGAACCATCCTCTGATGACCCTGTAGACAAAGCTAGCGACCTCCTAGCATTCTATCACCTCGTCCTAGTTTGCATCTCTTCAAAGCGTATGCTGTCCTAGCTACCACTTTTATTTTGCAATCAGGTGTTGCAAGGCCACTCTAATGGACATTGACCCCACAAGTGTTGCAGTAGACTCATGCTTCACAGAATGTGAAAAGGTTGTAGAGGGGAGATGGACAGAGTTTTAGTTTCAAGTGTCTCTGCCTAGCCTGAAACCTCCACTTTTTCAGTTAAGTAGCTGCACCATGGGTTGAGCCCAGGGAGGCGCTTTTTATGAGGTATACTCAAGCATAACAATAAGTTTGAAGAAGGCCCAGGACTGGGCAGTGTGTCACTCTGTGGGACACAGTGTCTCCATGAACCAGAGCTCACCTGATGACCGCGAACAACACACACATATGTTTTCACATGTGTGCATATACATTTTCTTGTCCTTTTTATTTTTGTTTCCAACATTAACATATAATATCATAGTTGATAAACACATTTATTTCTCCTGCTTCCAGGGTCATCCCTCTAACCTAGAAAGGTGGCTAACACATATACATTCATCACTTATTTATTGAAAATACACAATTTTCTTAAAATAAATGGCAGGCAATCTCAAAAAAATATTTAAAGTAGCTCATGAATTCTTTGGTTTAACTTATTCGGAACTTAAGGGTGGAGTTTCACAGTTTGGGAATATATCCTTTGATTTTATATGATATGACCTTAAATATTAGATTTCCTTTACATCCCATCCTTGCTGGAGAAATGGAAGGAACTGAATGCCAATTTCCTGTGTTTTCATTAAGAATAAGGAATTTCACAGAAAGGAAGGAATACGTCTTGCACCATAAAGGACAGGATGGCTTTGCCTTTGAGAACACTGGGGAAGGAATATGAAACCTATGGTCAATACTTAGGTTCAGTCAATTTGGTTTTGAGTCTCCCATGAACTTCCTGTAAGACGGTCTCTTCGGCTGAGCCCTGGTGGCCTAGTGGATGTGTGCAGGACTGCGGCTCACAGGGTTGACAGTTCAAATCTAGGAGCAAGGCTGGGCATCCTACTCCCAACATGGCAATAATGTCACACACACACAGAAACAAAAGATGGTCTCTTCTGCTGAGGCAGAGTCAGCACTCAGGTCTTTACAGAGGTAGAAGATGTATGTCAACATTAGAGAAGGAAAAAGTGATTACATCTCTTTCATTTAGAAGCATATGACTGTGTTCTAGGAGCATCAACTTTTAACTGTACATTAAAACATATTCTCCAAATAAGGTTTTATTAGTGACAAAATGATACTTTGTTCTCCATCTGAGTGACTCCTCTTGTCTGATTTCTAAATTTATGCCTGAAATCCTAATACCCAAACACAGATGTACTCACTTTAGTAAGTGTTCAGGTAAGTGAAAAAGTATTTGCACTAGGTTACAGTTCCTAACTGGTCTGTTTCTTCTAAATAAGATGCATATAAATATATTTCTGCAAACAATAGATAGCTATCATCAAGTTTTATCAACAATACACTGGTTTAATCTAATTCATTTAGCCTTAAAAATCCTTTTTAAAAAAAATTTGGGGTGGAGGGCAAAATCCTTTTTTTTTGGCCATGAAAAAAATACTGCTGAATCAATGACAGGAAAAGAAAACTAATACAAAAATGTTAACAAATCTTAGTTGGATATCTTCCCAAATTATTGAAATTTGTTAAAATTTATAGCAATTCTCCCCTATATTAAAAAAACATTCTTTGATTAGGCAAGCATCTTAAGAAATATAGAGGAAAATCTCAAAGATAAATCAAGGGAAATAATATCATTAATCTCAATGACTAAAGAAATGGTGGCAGATATCAAGACACTTGTGTAAGAAGATCATAGAGTTACCATTAATGCAATAGCTACTTAAGTTGGGATTTCCTAGGGATTGGCATTTTCCATTTAAGCAAATATTTGGTGTCGGCAATCTTTTAGTTTCATTGGAGCCAAAGATGCTGCAAGGGGTTGAGTTAGCACAGAGTTCTTTTCATCAGTCTTTTAAGCAAGACTGAAGCTGATGAAAACAATTTTATAGACAGAATCATAAGCAAGGGTGAGTCATGGATTTGTGACTATAATCCAGAGAGCCAAGTTCATTGAAAACTCTGGATTCTGAGGAGATTTGCTGAGCCAGTGAAGGCTGAGAGGTCACTTCAAAAGAACATAGGGATGTACTTTTACTCTAAAGGGTAAATCTTGATAGATTTTCTTGAAGGACACGAGCTAATTAGAGTGGCTTATTATGAAGAAATTTTTAGAAAAATAAAAAAATAATATATTGGTAAGGCAAAAGTCAGGAAAGTTGCATGAAGAATGTTTCTCCCACCACAACAAATGCATGTGCTCATTCTTAGAAGGTAACCGAGTATATTCTATAAAGATTCCCAAGAGAAACCTTGCCCCATCCATTCTACAACCCTGAATTCTCCCTTTACCCTTTTCTTTGTTTACCAACCTCAGAGAACATTTAAAGGGAATAAAACTGGAGGTTTTTTTAATTAGTTGGAGTTTAATCTATAGATCCTATCATTCTATATTTAAATAATATTTAAATAAGATCCTATATTTAAATAAGGTCCAATGGAATTGCACAATTGTTACAATAATCAGTTTTCTATGAACTTTTGTGTGTTTGTTTGTGTGTTTGTGGGCATCACTGCCCTCTGGTGGTGGGAGTAGGAGATCCAGCCTTGCTGCTGGATTTGAACCTACAATCCAGTGGGCCGCAGTCCCGCGCACAACCACTACGCCACCAGGGATCAGCCCTAATAATCAGTTTTCTTGCAATCATTTTCTCCATGGGCTCCTTAACATCAACTCCCTTTTACATGCCCCCACCCTACCCCCACCCTCACCATACCCACTTTCCTGCCAGGCCCCTTAGTCTATTTGCTGGGTTTCATTAAAAACAAAACAAAACAGAAAAACACATAACCCAGCTTCAAGAGGGTAACCTCTGAGATTCACTCTAATGTGAAAAAAATATCAAAGAAAACAATACAAACCAAAAATATAGAAAATTTTGGAAACCAGGTCATGTCCATCTTGAATCTTCAGGGGATATACTCACAAAGTTTTATTGTTGAGGTTAGATTTATACTTTTGGTCTTCTATAGCCCTCTATTCCAAGCACTCTGTTTAATGACCACTTTGCTTCCACCTTTAATTTTAGATCGATAGAGTTTTCTGGAGGCTTCTTTCCTAGGTAGTTCCACTAAAGAATCCTGATCACCCACTGCCTTCCATCGCCTTCAGCACACATGATTCTCACATTTTAGACTCTGATACCATCCCTCCTTCAACTTTGAATTATATGAATTTTAATCTTTTGATGACAGATAATGATGTGCTTCTTCCATGTGGAATTTCTTGACATCTCACTAAGATGACTGCTTGTTTGAAGATAAGTCTTAAAGATCCAAGGCTTTATTTTATCTGGTAGGCAGGCACCATCTCAATTCTCTGACACTTTTGCTATAACAAACCTATCTTCTGCATTACCTTCTTCAGGGAAAATATTGAGCAGGTCACGATTCCAGGGTTAAATATTCTTAAATTGGAGTTAGGATTTACTGTGAACCTCAAACCCAACCCTGAATCTATTCTTTTTTTTTTTTTTTTTGATTTGCTGTAACTTGGGAGGTACATGTCATATTATTCCATTGCTCAATCATGTCAGCCAGAATTGTACAATTGCTTTAAAAATTGGTTTCCAAAAATACTTTTCCTTCCTGGACAATTTGACATCATCTCCCTCTTATGCCCACCACCCCACTTGAAACCTTTGCTATATTTGCTTTCCTTAGAAACTCAGCATCCCTGGGTTTCTTTTACCAAAACAATCAATAAACAACATAGCTTCAAGAGGGTTAACCCCAAAGTCAACACAGCTCTAAGATACAAAGCAGCATGTCTGTCACAGGATTGCTGGAATAATAAATATCTTCATATAGCATATAGGGTGTTGATATAGCAAGACCTTGCTTGTCTAACAACCAACAATATATCACTCTTGGTAGAGCTGTCTTATCTTTCCTCAGACACCATATGGCTCAAGGCCTCAGGTTTCAAGTTTGTTTGAGGTAGACTCTCATTCACCCAATGGAGTTCCCGTATGGGGTCTCAACAATGCAACCTTTGAAGAAAAAGCTGCTGTTTGCACATGGTACAACTTGAAGAGTACAGATTATTCCATGAAAATATGAAAGGTGGAAACATGGACTTTAGTGGTAAATAGACCTAGAGGAAAGACATTTCCAGAAATAATAATTCACATTTTAATATTTCCATTTTGTACAGGTTTCTATCTTTTAATAAGCATATAAAAATTGGACAACTAATAAGGAAGAATGAAGAAGTATTAATATATTTGAACTATAGAAGAATATTGAAAGTACCATGGACTGCTAGAATAGCAAACTAATCTGCCTTGAAAGGACAGACAGACTTTTCTTTGGAAGCTAGGATGGCAAGACTTTTTCCCATATACTTTGGACATATTATCAAGAGAGATGAGTACCAGGAAAAGGATATCATCCTTTGTAAACTAGGAGGCCCATGGGAAAAACAGAGGACCGAGTGAGACAGTAACCACACAAATGGGCTCAAGCACTTGAGGATGGTGTAGGGTGGGGCGGTGTATTTTCTGTCGTTCACAGATTCTCTATGGGCAAGAATGAACTTGATAATACCTTACGACCATAACATCATTTTGTTGCTAAACTTTTTGTTGCTAAACCACGTATGATCCTTCACGATATGCCCACTCACTACCTGATAAGATACAACACCCCACTAATTCCTGTGGTTAAATGTGTGCGCTTACACAATGAGTTGGAATAGCACTGACCTGGAATTAAGATTCTAGTAGTCACTCCAATCATATTAGACTCTAATTGACAGTATGCTATATCAAGGTCACACTAGCAAGAATAAAAATGCAAAGCACACAGTTATCTTTTATTTTTTCCTTCAAAAATAAAATGATTAATATTCTCTCCCATGTTATACTCCTTCACCTTATTACCTCTGGCCACTCGGGTCAAGGAAAATAATGTGATTCAATGTGATTCACCATACAATGTTGATATCATTCTTTTCTTTAAAGTGAAAAAATATCATATAACAAATAAGTATGAAGTAATCCAGAAGTGGCTAGGAAGATCATTTTTGAGCCATCAATTCCATCAGGAAAGCCAGGAGCCAAGTCATCCATCAGACTTTAATCAGTAGCAATGGATGGGACAAAAAATGAGGAGCTTTCTGGAGGTAATCATCAAAAGTATATGCTTCCTCCCAAGATCATTTGTTTCATCTGGGAGACAATTTAGTCAGCATTCCATTGTGTTTATAATGAAGTTGTTGTCATTGTTGTCATTTTAAGAAAGAAAGGGGGAGGAAGAGGGGTGGCAGAGATGAAGAAAAAGAAGACAGAAGAGAGAAGTCAGGGAGTCAGCACCCACCGAGCTTGCAGGACTGGACTCTCTGAGGTGACTCCTAGGAAAGTAGGTTGAGGTGACCTGTTGGAGGGCTTAGTACCGAAACTGATAATCCTTTATATGTCTTAGTAATTAATCTTTATTTTATACAAAGATTAATATGAGGCCAAGAAACAAGTTATCTATTATTTTGATGTATTTCAATTGGCTATGTCAACAATGCATATGGTCCAGCCATAGCAGTGCAGTTTCTTCTCACATTCTGCACTATCACGAAATATTTTTAAATTCTGAACATTATTAAGCAGAACATAAATGGTATACTGGGAGGAAGACCTGGTCATGAGTTTAAGAAACTTGGATTTGAGCACTAGTTCTGTCTAAAGTAGAATTGTATCAGGTAAACCAATCTCAAAAGGACAGGTATAACATGAGTCCCCTGAGGTAAGTACAATCAGCACAGCAGGAATAGAAGAAAAGCCATTTATCTCATAATATATGGGTAGAAGCATAGGCAGTCCAGAAGAGGGCAGACCAAACCCAGGGAGGTACATGTGAATCCAACATAAAGAAGGGGAATGGGGAAGCAGGAGGCAGAAAGTTGGTAGTGAGAAACGGAGAAGATGACATGGGAGGGAACAGGCCAATAACCCCCCCAGGGGGAGAGTACTGGTTGTACCTCCACAGAATTGAAGCATGCGTACAAACCATACCATGAGTCGCCAAACTAGGAGAGCAACGCAAAAAGACTGAACTACATACAGGGTCGGCCCCAACCAGAACCAGCCTGATCCCCACCCTGGAAGAGAATGACACTAGACCTTCTAGTGGGGGAAAGGAATCGACCTAACATGTTTAGATGGAAGCAAATCAAGAAGCAAATCAAGAAGGAAAAAGAGAAAGGGACAGTCACCCTAGACTCTCTATGGGCACATCAAGCCAGGAGATGAGATCCCTGCATGTTTCTGCTGCGGCACAAAGAGGACTGTGGGACTACCAACAGCTCAGGACAAGTTGGTCCCTAGTTGGAGCATACAGAGTTGGGACAATAATGGGCACACACCTGTTGGGGAGACAGTATGGAAATGGAGCATAACAGATCAGCAGAGAAAAACCAAGCACAGAGCACCTTAGGAGTCCCCAAAATGGACTTCAGATGAGGAGGGGCACCCCCAGCATCCCCAGCAGGTCCAGGGGGAGGGTCTCTTAGGGACCAGCAAACAGATGTGGAACTATCTAGAGTCTTTTTTCTCTTGTCTCATCTTTTTCTCTTCCCTTTTCTTTCTTAAACCATAGATGTTCTTATTCTTTGGACTAGGACATGAATGGGTTGCCTAATTATATGGGTTGAACCATAGGAGGGAAACCCGGGGAGAAGGCCTGGGGGCTAAAGGCCCCAGAAGGTAGACATGGAAGAAGGAGATGGAAAGAAGGATGTGGTGAACAGACAGCGTCATGAAAAAGAGAACAACTAGGGAATCGGAACTAGTATCTAGGAGAAGTTAGAGATACTGTGAGTATTAAAGCAACACCAAGCTAGTGGAGACGAAGCACTAAGAAGTGGAAGAAGGGAAAAAGTGATGGCAGGACAGGAAGAGGCAAAAGGAAACTGGCAGGCCCTAGAAAGCAAAGGCATAGATAGGGTGATTAGCAGAGTTATGCACTCATGCAAATATATTAATCTAGAATCATAGTGTTATGGGCCTAGGTACACATATTTATAAGGCAATACAATGAAGCCACATACTTTGGCTCATACCCTCCTCCATACAAGAACACATTGTTCTAAGAAAGTGACATTCTGTGATGTCCACACTTACACCCCTACATGATTGCTGAATACAACATGGGTCTACAAGTAGATGTGGTGAAGACAATGGATGGTGCCCAGCCATTAAACTATTTAATTTCTGGGGATTTAAAGGCTTAAAGTTAAATGAGCAGACATCCATAGTGAAGCAAAAGCCCACGTGGAAGAAGCACACCAGCCGATGTAATTGTGAGGTATTGAGACTGGGCAACGGACACCAGAAGATTCACAACAAACAGTAAACAAACAAATGCATTGGTGAGAATGGACGGGTGTTGGAGCGGAGACCAATGAAGCATCCCCCCACAGAGGAGTTGCAGGGAGGGGTGAGTCGATAAGGGTATAGCAGAGCACTGATGGGTCACACAGTGTACCTCTATTTCCTGGATGCCACCTCGCCCCCCACTAGCGTGGCCTCAATACCACCTCCCAATCTACACCAGACAGGAACATGTACATAGGTATAGGCAAGAGATAAAACTTTCAGCACATAGAACCCAGAAACAGGAATGGGAGTAGAAGTATCAAAAGGGTAAGGTGCAGGAAGGGAGAAGTGAAGAGGGAGTGGATAGCGATAACCACACACACCCCGTCAGGGGAAAGAACAACAGAAACCAGAGAGGAAGGGAGACTGTGGTCAGAGTGAGACTTGAAAGAAACTAACAATCTACACTCTACCAGGGGAACATGAGTGATAAGCGGGTAGGAGGGAGGGAAAATGAAGGAGCTTATCCCAAGAGTTCAATGGAATGTAACTGTCTAGAAAAGAATGATGGAATATATGTGCTAATATGTTGGATACAATTGATGTATGGTTGGTTTGTAACAAGACTTGTAAGAGCCCCCAATTAAAATGGAGAATAAATAAATGACTTGATAAGAACCATATTACATTAAATGCCTCTATTACCTGGAAGGGTTTGATAGATATTAATTGGACTGTCAATGACAGAGTGGGGGTGCAAACCCCCAGTTCTTCCAAGGGAGAAAAAAATTGAGACTGTCTTTGCCCTTAAGATTTACAGTCTCAAATGGAAATAGAGGAAGGAACTGGGGGATAATGGGCATTTATAGAAGTTTAAATACAAGTATGTTCATAGGGGCATATATTTATAAGTGACGATGAGCAAATAGATCAATGTGCATACTTACAGGGTTAGTAGTAGGACAACAGATGGGCATTGGGCCTTCACTCAAGTACTTCCTCAGTGCAAGAACACTTTGTTCTATTAAATTGGCATTCCAAGATGCTCACCTTTCCGACTCGATCACTGAAGACAAATGTGTGCATAAGCAAAGGTGGTGAAGAAAGCTGATGGTACCCAATGTCAAAAGAGGTAGTATCTGAGGTCTTAAAGGCTTGAAAGTAAACAAGCAGCCATCTAGCTTAGAAGCAACAAAGCCCACATGGAAGAAGCACACCAGCTTGTGGGATCACGAGGTGTCAAAGGGATTAGATATCAGGCTTCAAGAACTAAAAAGCATAATATTGAGTGCTCACTTTCCCGATATGATCGCTGAAGACAAATGTGTGCATAAGTTAATATGGTGAAGAAAGTTGATGGTCCCCAGCTATCAAAAGATATAACATCTGGGGTCTTAAGGGCTTGAGTAAACAAGCGGTCATTCAGCTCAGAAGCAATAAAGCCCACAAGGAAGAAACACACCAGCCTGTGTGGTAATGAGGTGATGACAGGATCTGGTGTCAGGCATCAAAGAACTAAAATTATGTCATTATTAGTGAAGGGGAGTGCAGATTGGGGACCCAAAGCCCATCAATAGATGAAGCGACATTCTCTTGCAGAGGGGTTGCAGGGAGGAGATGAACCAGTTAAGGTACAGGGTAGTAGCAATGTAGTATGCAACTTTCCTCTAGTTCTCAAATGCTGCCTCCCACCCACTATCATGATCCAATTCTACCACATAAATCCAGTTAGACCAGGAGATGTACAGTGAAGTTGGAAACATGGGGAATTTAGGACAGATGATCCCTCAAGATGAATAATAGGAGTGGTAATATCAGGAGAGTGGAGGGATGGTGGAATAGAAAGGGAGAACCAATTTCAGGGATCTACATGTAACCTCCGCTCTGGGGCACAGACAACAGAGAAGTGAGTATAGGGACATATTGGGCTGTGTTCAGTATGAAAATAATAACAATTTGTAAATTATTAAGGGTTCATTGGGGAGGGGGGGAAATGAAGGGAAATATAGGGAGCTGATACTCGGGGCCTGAGTGGATGGAGGATGTTTTGAGAGTGATGATGACAATAGGTGTGCAAATGTGGGCTGCATACATTTGATGTATGTATGGATCGTGATGGGAGTTGTATGAGCCTCCAATAAAATGATTAATTAAAAAGAGGAAGAAGTAAGAAGGAGGAGTTTATACCAAGGGCTCAAGTAGAAGATATTTAAAAATGAATAAGGTAATATGTGTACAAACATGCTTGATAAAAATGATGTACTGAATGTCACAAGAGCTGTAAGAGCCCACAATAAAATAATTGAAAAAAAAAAGAAATCTTATACAAAGTCACTATGAGTCAGAATCAACTGGGTAATAGTGGATGCTGTTCTTCATTCTTCCTGCAGTACTTGTCCTTTGGACTCATAATTTTCAATCTGTTTTTGTGTTCTTGTGGTTAGGTGGCAAGTAGATTCCAACTGAGAGTGATCACATGTACAAGAGACCCTATGTACCTTCAGTCCCACCTCAAGCTGATGGAACCACTATTCGGAAACTAAGTTTTTCTGAACATGGATAGCACATAATAGTTAGCATGCTCTTAGTACGCTTTTCACTGACTAAAAGTAGGTATTTGAACAGTACCATGGTATGAACAATATCCACAAGCGACGTCAAGACAAAGCTGTCATTTTAACCAAGACACTGTAAATGATACTTACCTTTGATGCCATCATCATTCTCTTTTATGGATAAAAGACTAATTAACCAACAAAATAGTAGAAAACATAGCTATACCAGGGGCATAAATTTATCCCTAAACTCTCTATACTAAACGTACTAGAATTACATATTATACTATAAAAATCTCTATAATAAATAAATAATTATAATAAAACTGATGTTATATCTTTAATAAAATAGAGTATAATCTCTTATTTTAACCCAAGTGGCCTAAGGAAGTAAATTTAATTTTTAATGTCTTATCTTAATATAGATCTTCAAGGCAAAATCTGTATATCAAATGAAACATTCCTAATTTCCCTTCATTAAAAAATTTCTTATCCTATGTGCTACGACTTTCAAGAAAAAGAAATGGTCACAATTATCAATAAGGTGAGTTCTACAGAATTTTGAGTTTAAAGTGTTTATTTCAATTATTTCATTTTGCCTTTCATGGCTAATGCATTGCCTTAGTTTATGTTTTTAAACAATTATACTTTCCTGTCATCCAGACTTATAGCTGACGGTCTATAATATAACTTTCTGGGGGAAGAAGGAAAACTAAAAATTGCTTACAATTATTTTATTTTATTTTTTCTAGTTATCAGAACCTCTTATAGAAACAGTGTCTCTCTACACTCAGAACCTTGTGGCTAAACTATCCCTTTTATACTCATTGAAAATTCATAAGGCAAACCATGAACCCAGAGCCGTCTACTTGGGATTCTTCAGAAGTGCTTTCTTTGGTTGCTGTAATAGTAAATGATCTCTGGAATAAGCTCCTATATTTGGGTTATTCATCTCATTTCTCTCTTCCTCACATATTTTTACAGAGCAATACAACACTTGCAACCGAAGGGCAAAGGCAGTGTACTCACTCGATCTGAACAACCTTGTGCTCATTTCCAACATCCCAAATAGGACACTGAAGATAATTGTTCTGCCACATAAGTTAGGGCATAGAAACAAAGGACACTAATGTTCCCAAATGCCTAGGTTTGCTGCACCATGCTGGAGTGACAAGAAAACATGGAAATAGGTTGAAACAAAGGTGGTGATGGCTGGCCAAGTGTAACTGGGGCTCTCAAGAGTTATATGCAGTGTCTAAATGTCAGTGTGCAAGAGAATCATTCATATGGAGAGTAAGTCATACAAGCAGAAAAGGTATGCTAATTCTACTCAAAAAGGCAAAAAAGAGAGCATTGTTTTTAAAACATATACCCTATAACTTGACAGGAATGTTTGAAGAGTTTTGATAGCATAGCCTGCTCCTTAAATTTATTTTGCTTATTGTGTATTGATGAGCAATTGATCATAGGCTTCATCTTTAGGGCCTTGGAGATGGGGACTCAGAGGAGGCTGTCACTTGAAAGAGGTTTTGGGCTAGGCTCTCACTGAACAAGGATCGGTGTTGGGTTTCTCGTCTCTCAACCCAGTAGTCGTTCTAAGGTATCCTATCAAAGCGCAGCCGAACCGATCAAAAAGTGACAGCAGGTTCTCTTCCTGCCATCCTGCATCATCCAAACATCTTCTCCAACATCTTTCGATGCTTTGCGGGTGCCAGCTGCTATAACTATAGAAACAAGGAAGAAATATTTCTCTTTCTAAAAATGTTACATTCAGGTAGGAATGAAAGGCTATCAATAATGGTTCTTGTTTGGCTGAGGGATTAAAAAAGAGCCTTGACGATGCAGTGGTTAAAGTGCTCAGCTGCTAGTGAAAAGGTCAGTTATTTGAAAGTGTCAGCTGCTCAGTGGGAGAAAGATGTGACACACTGATCAGAGAGCTACATGCCAGGTTGAAAGCTCTTTGAATACATGTTACCACCACTGTTAGCCTAGGTCACGGTTTTCCAAACCCCATCTGGTCTACAGACCCCTTTTGTGGAAAAAAAATGGTACCACTTTGCAAGTGAAAAATTTCTGTACTGTAGTCTACAATCCAGGATCAAGTGGGGGTATTTCATATGTAGATTCCCTAGATCATGGCAGTGGCCCCTCTCACCCACTTTGGGAAGTATTAGTCCTAGAACACTCCAACCCATGGCAACTCTGAATATACCAAAGTAGACCTGACTTTCACCAAGTTTCCAGAGCGGATTATTGCAGAAGTGTAGGCTAGGCCTTTCTCCACTCATTCTCTTCTCGCCAAGCACAAGGAGTAAATTTTTATAACTTTGGATTAAGAAATATTTCATAAAATAATGCTCAAAGCACAATATAAATGAACAAAGGAAGATAAGGTGGACTTTATTAATATTTTCCTTATATTTCAAATGATAACATGAAGAATGAGCAAAGGCACAAAGAAAAAATTTACCAACAATATATTCAATAAGAGACTCCCTCAGAATGTGTAAAAGTCTCTCACCCCTGGATAATGAAGAGTCAAATAACCAAATAAAAAAATGAAATGTACTTCAACAAATATTTTATCAAGAAGATATATGAATAGCCAATAAGCTAGCATTGAAACCTCAAGCTACTGTTAAGTTAATATTGAATGCAAATTAAAACCACATTCTGAGACCACAC